>JAOPHQ010003749.1:20000-127911 GCA_030340625.1 Merluccius polli
TGTGTGTGCGGGTGTGCGCATGTGTGGTGTGTGTGCATGTGCTCTTGTGTGTGTGTGTGTGTGTGTGTGTGTGTGTGTGTGTGTGTGTGTGTGTGTGCATGTGTGTGTGTGCATGCATGCGTGTGTGTGTGTGTGTGTGCATGCCTACTGTGTACTATATTGCATTGGCCTGTGTGTTTTGGTCAGTCCCCTGTGGTGGTCCGCTCCACAGCCAGATACAGAGATGAGATGAAGGGGGGGGGGGGGGGTGGGTGGGATGGTCGAGGGTTGGGGGGCAGATGGGACGGACAGGGCATGCCTGGGCTGGGCTCCATGCCAGCTGGACCTTCATCCTCCTGGGGTGAGCGAGAGAGAGAGAGAGAGAGAGAGAGAGAGAGAGAGAGAGGGAGAGAGAGAGAGAGAGAGAGAGAGAGGGAGAGAGAGAGAGAGAGAGAGACATTGAAAGACCAGCGGTGACAGCATATAGATCTGTGCGCATGACGAGGACATCACAGGACATACGCATGGAGAATACAATTCCCCACACTCGGGATTTAAAAAGTGCAGCCATCGCAACCCAAAAGGTCGCTCAAGATAGAGAACGGACCTGAATTAGATTAGCAATGATACTCCGACATTAATCCGATCCATGCTAAAATCTTTCCTAACTCTGATTTGTTCGCAAATGCAATCAGCATGAACCAAAAAAAGATCAGCATCTAATATCATTTCAACGTTATATAACCGAACGTATGGCTTGGTTATTGGTGTTGGCTATGGACTGCACTGCAATGGTATTACATGAGGAGTTGTACTGCACTATCACTATGTAGCATAAAATAACTTCAGGGGGGCACATGTATCCCCAGCAGAGGAGCGCAACTTTTCTTTATATTTCTGTACATACGGTCCTCTCTGGAGACGTTGAATAAAAATGTTATTCAGAGGCTTCGAGGCATATACAGTATAATGAAGTCACACCTTGGTCCCCTAAGACTCAACAGAGCCCACCATGCCAGAGTAAAGATGACGGTACACACTTCGCACTATACTGTTGCCTATGCAAATGTACAGTACAGTACAGTACAGTACAACATCCTATAGAAACACACTGAGAAAGGGAATGAGCACATTTTATGTAGGTTCATAATACATGGAGTTTCAGCCATTTTGCTGATCTAAAGAGGACAGACCCTTAAAAAGCCTCCTAAGTCTCCTAAATAGTTCCTAGATAGTATATTTTCCAACCTTTCGTTCCGGGTATACCGGGATTAGGTGTCACCTGATGTGCGAGGTGTTTTTTATTCTGCGGTGGCCTGGTTATGAGGTGGTGCTGCGTTGTGCACCCCCCCCACCCTCGGGGAGCATATCGACAAGCTGCCACCGGGTGCGCCGGAGGAGGTGGTGTGTTGCTGTGTAGAGCAGGGGCGTAATTTACAGGGGGGGGGGACACAGGGGGACATGTCCCCCCCCCCCCCCACACACACACTAACACCAAAACTGAACTGTTATATTAAAGCACTAGGACCGAGCTCCCAGTCCCCCCTTCCAACTCCCGCCTCCCCTCTCGTCTCATGTCATTCAAACCTGATTCAAACAGCAACTCAACGTGAGCAACGCCCAAACCACCGATATTACAAAAGACGGAGGACAAATTACATCTTTTCCCCAAAAATGTGTCCCCCAAAAAATTCCTCCCCTGGTGTAGGGTGGTGATGGTGGTGGTGGCCGGGTGGGGGGTGCTGGTGTGGGGGGGTGGGGGGGGGGCGTATGGACGGGCATCGATCCTTTCCCCGTTCCAGACTTGGGTTCGTCCAAGCGCATGATGCAGCTGTTTCTACATCAGGGGCCATGCTCCGCGGGCCGTCTGAGACAAGCATCGTGCCACGGACCGCTCAAAGCACGACCGAGACACACAGCCGGTCCAAACATCTGTGCCGGTATGCCGCTGTGTGTTTGTGTGTGTTTGTGTGTGTGTATTTATTGGATTTTAACTTACACCGTAGGTTTTAGACGATTGGCGCAGAATCTCTTGACCGATCAGGAGTTGATTCGGATGACAAATCCTGGAAAATATTGTATTAGGTATATATATGTATAAAATGGCTAAATCTCCCAGATAATTTGTATTGACATGACAGGGTGGGGTTGTTGCATTTCCTTACTGAGAAACATCTGAAACCTCCAACTTTTCATATATAGCCTATGCCGTGCTTTTTCACCCTATTAAGTACCGGTTGCATTGAAATTGGCTGTTTCCTTGGGTTCTTCTGCCAGCTTGTTATCACTGTTAGTGCTGAGTGCCGCAGGATTAATATTGATTGGTTCCTTCTGAATTGTTCTTTTTTTCACAGTCATTAAAATACATGATGCACGTTGCAATGGCTGCCAATGTTTTGAATGATCAGGTTTTTTTTGCTTGCTTGAGACTGAGGATTCACATGACTTAATTTTAGTTTGCGACTCCTCTAAATCAAGTGGGATTACAGCAGATTATGATTAGATTATGATTTTTGAGAACAGGATTAGTATAAAAAATGTTGTAGCTTCTCATCCACCATTTTTGTTATCCAAAATGATCAACAAACTATTTATATCTATATTATATATATACCTATACCTATTCTTCAATTTTGGCAACTTTTAATATCGTTAGTTTTAATAAAGTTATAATTCACATATTAGTTTAGTTTAGTTTAGTTCCTCCCGTTCCTATTTGGAACATTGGGCGACGAGTCCTCTCCATTTATTCCGGTCTCTGGCGACCCTTCTTGCTCCGTGCCAGCTGACACCCATCTCGCTTAGGTCTTCCTTCGCTGTCTGTCTCCATGTCTTTTTTGGCCTCCCTCTCTTCCTCTTTCCACCTTCTGGCATCCAGTCCATTGCCACACTTGCCGGTCTTTCTCTTGGCAGTCGGAGTACGTGTCCAGCCATTCTCCTTCTCCTTCCATCGATGATAACAGACAGTGGTGCTACCCCTGCCCTTCTCATCACCTCCTCATTGGTGATGTGGTCTCTCCATGAGATCCTCAGGATGGATCTGAGGCATCTTCGGTGGAAGACGTCCAACTTGTTGGTCGTGTTGGCTGTCTTCGTCCACGTCTCACCGGCGTAGGTCGCTGTTGGGATGACCACTGACATATAGAGGCGTAGCTTGGTGGCCGTAGAGATGGTTTTAGACGACCAAATGTTGCGGAGACGCTGAAACACTCCTGCAGCTTTGCCAACTCGGTTGTTGACGTCTTTCTCCACGTCTCCTGTGTTCGAGATGTTACTTCCAAGGTACGTGAAGTTGTCAACATACTCTATGTCATGTATGCCTATAGTGAGTGGTGGAAGGTGTTGGTATTGTCCAATGATCATGGCCTTTGTCTTTTCTTGGCTTATCCGTAAACCGACCTTATCTCCGTGCTCATGGAGTCTGTTGGTCAACTCTTGGAGTGCAGGCCGGGTATGACTTAACAGAGCCAAGTCGTCCGCAAAGTCCAGATCGGCTAGTCTGCCCCCTCCCCACTTGATACCGAAGTTTTTCCCGGTGACGGACTTCCTCATCACAAAGTCAATTGTAATAATGAAGAGCAGTGGTGACAGAATGCAACCCTGTCTTACACCGGTCACGATGTCAAAGTCATCGGTTGTGCCGTTGTTGGTTTTGACTCTGCAGGTGGAGTTGTGGTACAGGGACCTGAAGATGTTCACGTACTTGGGTGGTACACCATACAGCTGGACGATCTGCCACAGAGATTCCCGGTGGATGCTGTCGAAAGCTTTTTTAAAATCGATGTAGTTGATCATGAGGGGTGTCTGAAGCTCTTGGCACTGCTCAATGATGTTGCGAAGAGTGAAGATCTGTTCGGAGCAGGACCTTCCCTTCCTGAAGCCAGCTTGCTCTTCCCTTAGGATGTTGTCCACCTCCTCTTTAAGGCGTTAGCAATACACTGCAGAATACCTTGCTAGGGATAGACAGCAGTGTGATGCCCCGCCAGTTGTTGCAGTCCGCGAGGTTTCCCTTCTTGGGCAGTGTCACAATGACCCCACGTCTCCAGTCGGCTGGAACTTCTTCTGCCAAATCATGTTGAACAGGCTAGTGAGGCTCTCCACAACAACGTCCTGGCCGTGCTTCAACAACTCGGCGGCTACCTCGTCGAGTCCCGGTGCCTTGTTGTTTTTGAGGCTCTTGATTGCTCGGACAACCTCAGTTGGAGCCGGTGTTTCGTGATCGAAATTGAAGAGCATGGAAGGTATTGGCTGATTGAGAACCTCCTTGAAGTGCTCCACCCACCTTGCCTCCTGCTCTTCGTCGATCAGGAGTGCCCTGCCATCCTTGCTCCTGGTTGGCACACCGGAGCTGCTCCTGGAGCTGGTTAGCTCCCGTACGATCCTGTACAGCGTTTTTGTGTTGTTCTTCTCCGCTGCCTCCTGTGCCTCTCTTGCTTTCTCCTCTAGCCACCGTCTTTTATCATTTCTGCAGCTCTTCTTCACTTCCCTGTCCAGACGCCTGTACTCCTCATCTTCCATCCTCCAACTCCGGAGTCTCCTCTTCTGTTCTCTTTTTATTTTGGCCACCTTTCGTTCCTCGATCAACTTCCATGTGTGGTCTGTTATCCACCTTTCTTTGTTGGTACCCCTCCTTCTGCCTAAAACTGCCTCTGCAGTCTCAGTGATGGTACGTGAGAACAGACTCCACTGCTCCTCAATGGTTGAAGGATGTTGTGGTACCGCAAGCTTCTTACTCAACTCCTCACGGAAGCTTTCTGATACGTTGTTATTCTTCAGCTTGTCCACCGCGTAAGGTCTCTTGGGCTGCACCTTTTCCACCTTCTTTAGCTTCAGCCTGATTTTACCCACCACAAGGAAGTGATCTGATCCTACATCTGCACCTCTATAGGAGCGAACGTCTAGCAATGATGAGCGCCACCTTGTGTTGATGCAGATGTAGTCCAGCTCGTTCCGGGTCCCACCACCAGGTGAAACCCAGGTCATCTTGTGGATCCGCTTGTGCCCAAAAAAGGTGTTTCCGATGCTGAAACCATTGGTGCTGGTTAGCATCAACAGTCTCTCTCCGTTGTCATTTGTGGAGCTTGCAGACCCGTGTGGTCCCACTGTGGTGTTAAGGCCCCTTCTGTCATCATCCAGTTTTGCATTGAAGTCTCCAATCAGCATCTTGATGTCATAGCTGGGGATCTCTTCAAGCACGGTTTGGAGCTGATTGTAGAAGGCGTCCTTATCTTCTTCTGAGGCAACATCGGTTGGGGCATAAACTTGCACGATGGTTGCTTTGGCATGTCTGGTGTAAAGCCTCGCTGTGATGATGCGTTCGTTCACCGGCTTCCATCCAACCAACGCTTTTGCTGCGTAGCTGGAGAGGATGATGCCGACTCCATGGGTATGATGGTCTTGCTTCCCAGAGTAAAGAACTGGTTGCTCCATCCACCATGAGGCGCCCCTGCCCTGTCCACCTCATTTCGCTAATGCCTAAGATGTCCAGGCGATAGTCTTTCATACTCTTCAGCACCTGGTCCATGCGACCACACTGAAATAGTGTGCGTACGTTCCAGGCGCCTACTCTGGTGTTGGCTTTGGTGTTGAAGATCGGGGTCATCAAGGGTCGGGCTTCCTGCTGGATTTCACCCGGCCCCGTCATTGCTACATCCAAGGATGTGCCGTCTCTTCTTCGCCGTGATTTACCGGAATGGCTACTTCTCGTCGTTTCTGTAACAGGCTTTTGTTTTAAAGGGTGAGGTTGTTAACCCTACGCCCAACCCCCAACCTGGAGGACCAGGGTGCAGTTTAACGTCATGCCCAGGACGAACACACATAATTCACATATAATTCCATATAATTCCCACTGGGGCCACCTATTCTAAGACATGTATGTACATACACTATAAAATATAAGATGCTTAGTTGGTGTCCACCAAATCCAATGCCATATTAATCATGAGATGGGCCTATCTCTACAAATGTCTCCTCAGTGATACATGTACTTTGTCTTTAACAGTGAGCACACACAACTCGAAACCTAGCGGCGCCAAGACTTGCGACTAATCAAATATTCAATTTTACTTGACAACCCCCGTAAACAAGACGACATCAAATCCAAAACGTGAATAGAGAATTTGCTCGGGGTGTAATGCAACGCTTGATCGCTTGACTGGCAGTTAGGCATTGAATTAATGTCTGGAGCCGGAGCAAAAAAAAACAGGCAGTATTGCTAATGCCATGGCTGGTAAACACAGAGGGCAGGAAGAGGATACCCAGCTGCCTCTGCACACCGCCCATGTCTCCGTCAGAGACGCTGACATGCGTCTCGCTGAGGGAAGGCCGACCGCCAGGAAAAAATACCGGATGCCTTTCAGGCCTATGGAGATAGAGGGGCTGGGGGAGACACGGCAGAGGTCATAGCTGTACAGCAGTGGGGAGAGATTTACAGAGAGAGAGAGAGAGGGGGAGAGAGAGAGAGATACAGAGAGAGAGAGAGAGAGAGAGAGAGAGAGAGAGAGAGAAAGAGAAAGATGGAGGGAGGGAGAGAGCAAGATAATACTTGATTGGAGAGAGAGAGAGAGAGCGAGAGAGGGGGGAGAGAAAATATGATGAGTGGTAGAGAGAGGGAGGGAGGGAGGTAGAGAGAGAAAATACGTTGAGTGGTAGAGCTAGAGGGAGGGAAGCAGGGAGGGAGAGAGGGAGAAAGAAAAATGTTTGAGTGGTAGAGAGAGGGAGGAAGAGAGAGCTAGAGACAGACAGACAGACAGAGAAAGCGAGAGCGAGAGAGCGAGAGGAAGAGACAGAAAGTGAGTGACAGTGCATCTTACAGCAGGGAATGTGTTTGCATGCTCGACGACAGGGAAGTGTGTGTGTGTGTGTGTTTCTTGGCAAACAGACAGACAGCAGAAACTAGAAGGATGCATGACATAGTGGTCCAAAACAACAGACTAACTATAGCCAAAGCTTTAAAAACCCCTCTCTCACTCTCTCTCTCTCTACCCAAGAGGGTCATAACACAGAGCCTCGTAGATCACAGGGCCTTGCCAACTCAAGGAAAAGCCAAATGGAGAATTACGTCTCTGTCCTCTCTGTAATTGCCTTTGCGGTACGTGAAATGTGGCGCTTGTGATTGAACTTGTGTTGTGTTGTGTTGGTTGGTGGAGGCACAAACAAAAATGATGTCATCTCCATCACATAAAAAAAATTAAATAAAATATTGAATAAAGTATTGGAGATCAGAGCAGTAGGCCTACTGCCACATCCTCACCAGCCAATCATCAACAGCCTCATCCACACCGTGATCGATACACATAACCTGTGCACAGAAGAAAAACCCAACTTACTTTAACAAGACGGCACTTTCGAATTGAAAAGGCATTTTTTATGATAGTTTCACGACTTTAATCCAACTCGCTGCTGGACTCTTCTGCATATATTGGGGCCTATAGGATCTATCGTCTGCTTCCACCATAGATCTGACCTAATTGCTTCTGTAATGAGCTTTGGCATAATAGAGCGGTGCAGAAATGAGTCCTAAAAGCATGTTGGCACTTCCGGTTCCCTCGTCTCGAAGTCAACTGGTTTTTTGAATGGGTTTACGGTCAGATGGCTGAAATAAGGTCTGTGGTTTTACACCAGCTTAAGAGATTGCCATTGTTTTGGCCTAATGACATAAAATACGTCAGTAAATACCCCACTCGTGAATTTTGAAGCTTTTACGTGTCTTAAAAAACTTCTGGCGATTGCATTTACGCTTCAAAAATCATAAAAGTAGTGTTCATTGGTGAAGATGATCTTGCTTAACAAAATGTGTGAGTATCATAAACTTTAGTTTGTCACAAAGCTTATTTTCTGCAATAATGCAAAATCCAATGGGAAAAACCCCATTGGCTTTTTGTGGAGGGAACCCAGGGCGACGCTAACATCCGGGTTGGCCTACAAAAATACATCATCCCTGCACCACTCTATATATATAAAACATAGTAGGCCTATAGTTGTAATAGTAGGCCTATATTTGATGATCAGAGCAGGACGCCATGTCCTCTCCGGGAGGATGGGAGGAGGTGGGATAAGGAGGTGTGGAGGTGGGGTAAGAGGAGGTGTGGAGGAGGTGGGTGACGTACTGACGCAGGCCAGGGTGCCCTATGAGCAAGGTGGTGAATCAGTTGAATCACATCATCATCACAGGATGATGCCGGCGGTCCAGCTGCCATGTTCAGAGACCTGGCATGGCTCAGCAGTAGCACCCCCCCCCCACACACACACACACACCGTTTAATACGTCGTTTTAAAATAAAATACAATAAAATAAATGAATGAATGAATGAACGACCTGTTACATGAAACTCCGGTTGGACGGAAACATAGCGACATAACGTGCAGCAGACGTCATTTCAGGCGGCAAACGACGACGACCGACGACGACGTGGACCGACCACCGACGAGGAGATACTAGACCGCTCCGGTCCAGACCAGATCAGAGACCGCTCCGGTCCAGACCAGATCAGAGACCGCTCCGGTCCAGACCAGGACTAGGGACCGCGCGCGCTGCTCAGGGCGGCGCGAGGCTCCTCGCCGCCGCCTAAAACGCTCCCTCGGACGGCCATGCCATGAAACAGAACCCGTGGCCATGGCGGACCTTTCCAAGCGGTGGTGGTAGTAGTAGTAGTAGTAGTAGTAGTGTGAGGGTGGAGGGTGAGGGTGGGGGAGGGATGACATTTCTAAAGTTTACCAGCATGTCACCGTGTGTGTGTGTGTGTGTGTGTGGCGCTCCGGTTTTTCCCCTACTTATTGCGCATGATGATACTGCAGCTTCCACACGGCTTCACGCTCGAGCTCACCTTGGAGGAGGAGGGGGGAGAGAGAGAGAGGAGAGACGTGACGCGAGGAAAAGAGCGACGGCGACGGCGGCCAACCCGCGCCCCCGCGTTGCCCTTTCCCCGCGCGCGCGGCCAATGAGACGCCGCGCGCGCGGGAAGGGCGGGCCCACGGCCGGCTCTCACGCGCCCGCCCTCCCCGCCGTCCCATTGGTCGCAGGTGCGCACGAGCGAGAGAGAGAGAGAGAGAGAGAAGGAGAGAGAGAGAGGATGCGAAAGGAGCGAGGAGGAGCGGGGAAAAGAGAGAGAGAGAGAGGGGAGAGAGAGAGGGGAGAAAGTGTCCAGGCAGGGCTCGGTAAGGGGGGAGACGGATACCGGCGAGGCCCAGCAGGCAGGACGGCAGGACGGGGACGGGGGGGCGGCTGTGGGGCGAGGTGAGATGAGGCTCCTCTCCGGCGGCCACTAGTACTATGATTTGGTATGTGGCCACTTTGATAGCAAGTGTGTTCAGCACCAGAGCCGCGGCAGCTCAAGGTGAGTTGAAGTGCAATATTGGCTCAAGTTTTGACGTGTTTTTATTTAATTTAATTTAATTTATTTTTTTGGGGGTGGTTTTCTCACACTTTGCTGTGTTGTGTGTGTTTTTATTTTATTTTAAATGGGACACTTTCGTGAATAAGTTGATGCGAATTCACCACCACGCCTGGCTGGCTGGTCACGCGGAGGATGATGAGGAAGGGGATGGGATGGCGGATAAACACGGGATAAAAAGTCGTTAAACTGGAAACATTGCTTTTTTCCCTTTTAACTTGACCTTTATCCTAACCCTAACCCGATATAGCCTAGAGAAATGGCCAGTGACATTTATTGTATTGCGAGCCATGCTGTGGCGACGCCGCTATGTTGACGCAATCAGCAGCTTGGTCATATTATATCTCCACAATAATCAAGAGGTGTTTGAATGGATATGTGTACAAGTTATACCTGTTTGGACCTATTTTCCGCTGTGTTTGGCCATAGGGAGACATCATGACTACTGTACATGTTTTTTTTTGTGAAAATGCGGCTGGTGTGTAGGTGTCATCAAAACGTGTATTTAACCTGTTCCTCGGGAGCCGCAGTTCCCGCCGTGTCCGCGGGGAGGCGCGCTTCCTGCGCCGCCGACTTGCATTATGGTAAAAAAAAAATTGCCTTAAAACTAAAAATGTCCTAGACGCACTGGAACTGATAATTAGGCATCAGGACAAATTGCTTGCAAGGGGCATGACATTGTTAGATATGGCCCCCCAACCCCCCCCCCCCCCCCCCCCCCACACACACACACACACATTTGTATGCACGCTTCAGTTATTTCGCTAAGAATTTGAAAACATTTCAAACAATTATGTTGGTTTTTTTTTTTAAATGTAGGCCTATGTATAAATCGATAGGTCTCCTCTCCTTCGATGAACATCTCAGATGGCTTTTCGGTTCCACCTTTCACATTATTCTTATTCTAGTCAGTGAATCTAAATCAGCAGTCCTTCCCAGAGAAGACGGATCAATATAGACCTTGACACCTTCATTGTTCTGTGTGTGTGTGTGTGTGGTGTTAAACGTGTGTGTGTGTGTGTGTGCACGTGGTCATGTGCGTGGAGGCGTGCACACTTAAATGTGTGTCCACACCTTTGCTCTTTTTTTCACAGCACGAGAGAGAGAGAGAGAGAGAGAGAGAGAGATGGTTTGAGCGGTCAACTAATTAAAATATTGAGCAAGTGATTGACACCCCCCCCCCTCCTGCTATGCACAAGTTCGACCAAGAGTTCATACCATAAACTTTTTGCCCCTTTCCTCATCCTCCCTCTCCTCCTGTCAGCCACCTCTAGGAGGATGAGGATGGGGCTTGGGGGGGGATGGTATGGTGGGGTGGGGTGTGGTATGTGCGTGGGGGGAGGGTGATGTAAGGGAGGGTAAAGAGGAGAGGACAGGAGAGAGGATAAGGTTGGGAGGGGAAGTGGAGGGGAGAAATGGGAGGAGGGTGAAAGAGGCGAGGTGAGAGGAGAAGGCACGGGAGAAAAGGACAGTAGAGGAGAGTAGAAGAGAGTAGGAATTAGGGATGCACAATCAGCTTTTTTTTAAAGTGATACAGATCACCGATTCTTTTTTTTTCATGTGTGATCAGCCGATCCGTTACCGATCACCGTTTTTCAGATATAAGCTAGAATTGTCCAGTTTTTTCACAAATTAATTTAGAACTGGTTTTAGCTGGTTTATATCCCTTTAAACCAGTGCTGCCACACAGACCCCTTTTAAAATCTATTACTTTATTATAGAAGATAATCAAGATCATTTTATAATAATAAAATACATATTTTTTAATTATTATAATTATTCCGCCGGGGCAGTCAATCAAGTCGGCGGTCGCCTATGGTGACATTCTTAACTCCAGCCCATGCAACTGTTCGTCAACGGTAACATATAGCCTACTTTTCATTCATTATTGATTGGGATTTATCAAAGGAGTTTTGCACACTCGGAAACAAGTTGGAAACAAGTTGATGAATGTATCATTGGGATGAATACACTGAGCCAAAACGACAGACAACAAAGGAAGCGTTTCCAGTTACACATAGCAGAAGGGATTAGTCCTATGAGGATACTTCAATAGTTCAAACTAACATGGGGATGTGTGAATAATAACGTGTATGTACTAAAAGGCTAACCTAAAAAAGTCTGGGTACTGCATCCTATAACCGAGATCAATGAAACTGGCTATTCCTATGGTTAAGTATAGCCTACATTAATTGTGAGTCAGGGCAATTCATAGAAGAATTGTGATAAATGCAGGATGAACATTAATTGTCTGTGACTGAACATAATGACATCTTATGCGTGATAGTTTTTGAGTCACATGATAAACTCCTGCAATCGGCAAATTTCAAGTTGATCGGCTGATCGCCAATCACGTGTTTAGGGCGTATATTGGCCGATATTGATCGGTGCATTGCTAGTAGGAAATAAGGAATAGAGAGAGGAGTAGAGAAGAGGACAGGAGAGAAGACAGTAGGATACGAGGGAGAGTAGAGAAGAGGACAGGAGAGAAGAGAGTAGGATACGAGGGAGAGTAGAGAAGAGGACAGGAGAGCTGTGGTGGAGAGGAGGGACGAGGAGAAGTGATGATAGAGGGAAGGGAGAAGAGAAAAAGGTGGAAGATGACACATCCCTCACCTTCATTCAGGAGATGAGAGGAGATGAAAGAGGAGCGGTGGACAGACGAGACAAGGTGATGGAAGAGGGGAGGACAGGAGAGATGCGGGGATGATAGAAGGGAAGAGGACAGGAGGAGAGGAAAGTGGGACAGCATCTGTGCTGCAGCTACAGAGATAAGATTGATGTTGACTTCACGCTGCTTATCAGTGGAGCTCTTTTAACGACCAGACACGGCAAAATACACGTGGAATCTCAACAGTTTATTTAGCGGTTTTAGCGCTTCAACATTAACTTTTTTGAAATGAAAATGTCTTTTTGTTTTTGACCTCGTTTGCCCGCAGTTCCCATGGCGGATGATTTAAAAAAAAAAAAAAAGCAACAACAAAAAAAAGCAACAGAGAAGACCTTTTTGATCGCGTCGAACAGATGTTGGAACAGCCAGACTCAAACCAATCGTGGCACCGTTTGGGCCCTCATCCAACCAAGCAGGAGCCTTCTTCGCCCCACACTAGCATACTGTCTCATGCGGAAACCCGGACGTTACGGAAACATATTTGGCCTCCGAACGCCATCGCTGTGTCTGTAACACTAGCGCAGGCTGGCATGCCGACTTCGACTTTGCCAAACATGTGTCAAATAATTATGCAATGTCCCGTCTTGGAAGGAAAGCACGCGTCGGGATTTCTCCTGCCAAAAAAGACTTTTGAGTGGCTTTTCTGTGTCTCATCTGCTCTCAGAAGAATAGAGTCCTTCCCTGGTGGTCTGAGGAGTGGAGGAGTGGTCTGTTTAGATATGGGATTTGGGAGGCTGGATTCGTAAAATCCCTTACCCTAACCCTACACCGCACACACACACACACACACACACACAATGCTCGAGTTTGTCCGAGTGCTGCTCTCTGAAACTGGCAGCTGGAAAAGACCCTGACTTATCAGTGATAGCTTTGGATATGTGCCAGGGTGCCTTTCCCTCCCTCCCTTTCTTGCTCCATCTCTCTCCCTTTCCCCCTTCTCTTCACCCACTATTTCATCCCACCCTTCTTCCCTCTCTGCCTCAGTTCATCTTTCAAATCACCCCCCCCCCCTTTCTGTCTGTCTGTCTTCCTCCCTCCAGCTCTGTAGAGACGTGTGTGTGTGTCTCAGCAGTGCTGGGTAACATGTTGGGCGTCGTTAATAGAGGCTCAGGGTGCGCGGCATGTGCCCAATGCGCACCGTCTGCCACCATCTCACACACACACACACACACACACACACACACACACACACACACACACACACACACACACACACACACACACACACACACACACACACAAATGTGCACATGCAGCAATTTACAAATCTGCAAAAAAAGCACACACACACACAGTCACAGACAGACTCCCCCCAGGGAACAAGTGAGTCTTTAACCGGACGTGAAGTGAACATATGCCCGCAAACTGGCTGTCTGTCTCCGACTAAGTTGAAGTAATTATGACTAAGCTGTGAGGTAAATGCCACTCAATGCACGACTTAATACACGTGTCTTCCGGCGCCATTAGGCCTGGCCACCAGCAGGCCATGTGTCACTGAAGTGTGTGTGGGTTTGGGTGTGTGTGTGTGTGTGTGCGGGCGCGTGCGTGTGAAGTGAGATGGAAACGCATCCGTGTTGAAAGGAAATGCGTACGTCGAATTTGAAGGTCCAAGTCAAAATTTGTCTGTAACACGCGGACGACGTCTGTCAACTGCGTTTGCGATGGGGAGAGCAGAGAGAGTCGCGTCGTCCAGTCGCGCTTTCATGCACCTTCGCGCTTCTCCTTGTTAAAGCTGCCTCACGGATTCGTCTTCAACAGCACCCGTTGTTTTAGCGGCCTATTTTGCCGTCAGGGTTGTGGGGGACTGGCTTTCTGTGGGCCGTGGCGCGGCAGAGGACAACGCTGGAAGTGACCCCAATCCATTGCGGGGTCACGCACACGAGACAGGAATGGAACACAAGTCTCTGGAGCGGCGTAGCGATGTCTACTTTAATGCAGCCAAGGCGTCATTCGGCGGTACATAATTTACAAAAACTAATTTGTCCCTGATGAATGCAGGTTCAAACACGCCGGCAAGTGTTGCACATAGTGGGAGAAAGTGCGAATCGTAACTTTTGAATGCGATAGCAGTCGAAAATGCCTTTTAAAAAGGAATTGATCCGATTAAATGTCATAACTGCATTCAAACCATACTCTTCATCACATTTCCAATGTTTAATAATGAACCAGTCCGCCCACAGCTCAATCAACTTGGATATCAATCAGGTCTGTGGAGAGCCATGGTGTGAATAACCAAGTGGTTGGAGGCATGGATTTCATTATTAATATATGAATATAATGATATTTATATTATTAATATAAATATACATACATTCAAAATTGTACAAAAATGACAAGCCATATGGCTGCAGTGAAGACATTGCCATAGTGCAGCTTTAGTCACAGTACTCCAAGTTACAGATGTCGTCATAGTAACAGGTGCAGGATTCACCAGTGGTACTGCTTGTGCTGAACTTACACTGGCCTACAACAGCGACAAACTCGCACAATTGACACGACATTAAAATAAACGACAAATAATGCAAACAACGTCCAAATACGCTCCGGTTTTGAGTCGCTTAGCAATTTCTTGGGACCCTTTTGGTGGCTGCTTTTCCAGTAGTGATCCATAGCATTGCATTGAACAGTGTATACAGTACACCGTATCTCTTATCACTCCCTGGAATATGAGTCAATTTCAATGCTCTTAGACTTGGATAAAAGCTCACTTCCTGTCTGCGCTGTGTGTGTGTGCTCCTTCCTGTCTGGCTCCGTGGAATAGTAGCACACACACACGTGTGTCCGTTTTAGGTGTGTGTTTCCGCCCGTGATCCACAGAGCTCGATCAGCGCCAGTCCTCCCTATACTGTAAAGTTATCTTCCAAATTCCTGGATCAAATTCGCAAGCCCTGCTTACCCCGTTACAACGGCTTCACATCCTGTCGCGAGCACAGAGTCAATATACTCAGAGCATCCGCAACATTTCACAGTTGGCAGTCGCTGGTTGTTATTTTTAGAAATGTAATTATCCAACTGCGATCTGCAGTTCTCTATTGTACGCCAAACAAAACCAGAGGTTGTAGGGGTTGTTTTTTTTTCACGTTCGGTTGCATTGACTCAACTTTAGTGTGATGAAGGATTACAGATTGTGCGCGATTGCCTGGGTAACCTATATTGTATATTGTGTATATCTCTATAAGGGTATATGATTGACGATGAACCTGGAAAGGTGTCCTCCAATAAAGACCCTGACAGCTGAATGCCAATAGTTTTATTTCATCGTAATGGAATGAAACCCAAGAGAATGACGGCTAACAAGAATGACAGCTAACTAACAGAGGTATCAGTCGCTATTTTCGAGAGAGAAAGAGACCTGTGGGAAACTGTCAATGTAGATTAACGCTCCAGACGATTGTGCACAAATTAATGTTTTTCAAAATAGTGATGTGTTGCTTTTGAATCAGTTGTCAAAGTTTACGGGTGAATGTTTTGTGACAGTATATTAATTAGCCTTGAACCGTCTATGATTCATTCAGAGGTGGGGGTGGGGGGCTCTTCACTTTGATTGAGCTTGATGAAAAGCAGCACCCCCGTTGCCAGGGGCAAATGGCACGCTCCATAAAAGTCACCAACCTTCAGCTGTCAATCAATTGACTGAGCATTGACTGAGGGCTGCTGTCATTCCCTCAAGGCCCCGGCATCCTCCATTTTAGTTCAGTGAACCAGTCCGTTATAAGGTGAGGGAGGGGCGGGGCGGTATGGTGTGTTTGCGTGTGTGTGTGTGTCATACTTGTGTGTGTGTGTGTGTGTGTGTGTGTGTGTGTGTGTGTGTGTGTGTGTGTGTGTGTGTGTGTGTGTGTGTGTGTGTGTGTGTGTGTGTGTGTGTGTGTGTGTGTGTGTGTGTGTGCGCGCACATTGGCTAGTGCGATTGTTGACGAGATGTGCTGGGATGTATAGGCCTTGCTCAACCTCTCCCTGAATTATGAATGAGGATGGTCCACAGAACTTGGGTTACTCTAAGGTCAGTGTGTTACTAGCTTAGACCTGTGAACACAGAGGCGCACCGCCACCACCAGAGCAGGCCACGCTTTTTAACAGGCGATATTTAATTAACACAGCAAGAACAACCGTGCATGCACTGCTCTTGCTTCATGCTTGTCCTGAAGTAGAAGTAGGGAGATTGCATTCTGTACAGTAGGTGGTATAAATCATCCATAAGATGCACACTTGAGTGGGTGCTTCAAGCTGCACTCCCTAATAGGAACATCGTGGCATTGACCTCTTCAAGGGTGCTGACACAGCGTGTCGAGCGTAGGCATTTTTTGGTCAGTAGTTTTTAGTTTGAGCGTTACCTAATATTGTGTACTCACAGCAGGATAGTGTAGTGTGGCTAGGGTGTTTGACTCCCAGCCAAAGTGTACCGGGTTCAACTCCCAAATCTCTCTCTGTGGCCTACCTCTAGGTATCCTTGAGCAAGAGGCCCGAGGCCCCTACCTGTTTTTACTGACGTCTAAAATCACTGTAAGTCACATTGGGTAAACGTGTCTGCGAAAGGGGAAACCATCTGCTAAATAGTAAATAGTTGGGATAGCAGTGCGTTACATGATGCATATCCACGGATCTGCACTAGGGTGCCATGAAAAATTGACACAGTCATAAATGCAGAAGAGCCTTTTGCATGAGTGAATTAATCAGAGCGTGGTTGTGGGCAGGTGCATGCTGTCACTGTCTGTACTCCAATTGCATTGTCATAATGTGCTGAGCCTATTGGCAAACGTCTGTGGGAGGAGGGATGCGTGTGTGTGTGTGTGTGTGTGTGTGTGTGTGTATGGGGGGGGGGAAGGGGTGAAGCCTCCCATATCTGGTATTGTCTTCCTGTGTAAGTTAAATTATGTATCAACCCTGCAAGGAGCAGCGAGGGAACAATTTTGTGTATCCCTGCGGAGGGCTGAGAGGTTCTAGTATAATTTAGTATGACTGAGGACTTGCTTTCTAGTCTTTCTGCCCACGGACAAACAATTGTATTGCATGGCGCACTCCTGGCTACATTTTTGTCTCACATTTTGTCTTTTGAAAAAGTTTCGTTTTCAACCCTCCTTCTACAATCTCAATTGTTTATGTGCTTATAATGTCATTGTAATGTTTAATTGTACAGCGCATTGTTTCGCTGTTCTTGTATGAAATACATCCGATGTTTGTATTTGTTATTGTACTTTTGGAGGGGAGATATATGTAGAATCCGTGTATCATTCGTTCTTTTTATATTCAATTGAGAATCCAAAATCGGAAAATGAAAAAACGATTTGTTATTGCCTTATTCGTTTAAGAATCTGATACCAAAAAACAAATAACGGTTTGTTTTTTGTACTTTCGATGTTATGGTCAGATCAAAAATAGGAAATGAAAAAACTGGGCCACGGGCCGAACTTGATTTTGATATTTAATTTCTCCGATTTGTGTGACCAGGAAGTCTTATATTTATATTGACTTATATTGATCCAATCACAGCCCTCTCCATCTCTTTGTCCGATACATGTGTTTTTCACTTATGGTCGTGTTGAACACAGAATCTTCCAACACTCATTTCAGAGCATCGCTGGATGCATCTGCTGCAGCATGGTGGAAATCTCTGCATGCGTCTTGCCAGTTTCAAATAAGTCTTTAATTAACGTATGGTTCCAGTGCGGCCATGGTGTCGATACCAAATTACTCCAAATAATACTGATTCATTGACTTACAATCACTGCGTGATTCTGTTTTTTCAGGCTTTCTTTCACACTTAACTGTTGACGAATTTGCTGCAAGCTTATCAAGTGCAACACACAAAGAAGTCAATAACTTCCTGGTCACACAAATCGGAGAAATTAAATATCAAAATCAAGTTCGGCCCGTGGCCCCGTTTTTTAATTTCCTATTTTTGATCAGAGCATAAAATCGAAAGTACGAAAAACAAACCGTTATTTGTTTTTTGGTATCAGATTCATAAACGAATAAGGAAATAACAAATTGCTTTTTCATTTTCCGATTTTGGATTCTCAATTGAATATGTAAAGAACGAATGATACACGGATTATGTAGGAGTCACTTTAGTGGAATTGCGTTTGGGACATTCATCCAACTGTCACTGCCAACCAATATTCAGGACACAAACGCTCAAGCAATTTGAGATGCACAAATAAGGATTCACATAAGGAATGTGTCTGTTAATAGCGTTTGAACTACTATAATAAAACTTTATTTGAAAGACAAGATAACACACCATCAACAAACCACCAAGACAAGACCGAGACCTTTGTCTGGTTAGTACACGGCGAAAATCCATTCATCCTTGTAAAAACCATGCGGGATCACAAGGTCATCATGAGCCACGTCCTCAAAATGTTACTGTTGTCTTAAGAGTGGACGCATTTACCCGACCTTGTCTGATAAACCTCTGGCTGTTGACTTGGACGGCTGTTTAGACTCATGTACACCTGACAGTCACACACAAGTGGTGCTCTGCCAACCGTTGTTGTCAAGGCGGTGCTCCACCCATTAGATTGGAGTTTGTTCTGCACAAAGGCTGTGTGTGTGTGTGTGTGTGTGTGTGTGTGTGTGTGTGTGTGTGTGTGTGTGTGTGTGTGTGTGTGTGTGTGTGTGTGTGTGTGTGTGTGTGTGTGTGTGTGTGTGTGTGTGTGCGCACGCGCTTGTTTGGAGATGTTGCTGATGTATCATCACTGCAGAGCCATCTGGGGGTTTCCTAACACATCCGAGAGCTGCACATCCTGATACGACAGCCCCCAAGGAAGGCATGCATATAGCCTTGCAGTGTAACTATCATCCTCTTAGGCATTATAGCTCATTGCCGTGATGACGTGTGATTGCTTTCTGTAGTTTGAAGGAGTTGACGATTATGTTAACCTTTATTTGTTCACAATTTGACCCACAGAACGCATTTACGAACTGTTCAAAAGCTGCTTTAAAACTTTCTCTTACAACCAAACGTTGTAGAAGCAGGATCATAGTGTTTCTTCTGCCATGTCATTTCAATTGGCCTCGTCGCTGTTGGTCATAAACTTTCTGACATCTAGACATGGCAGTCGAATTGTGCCTCCAGTTGATGCCTGCCCTTAAACTGAACAGTGCCCAAAGCCCGCTCTTTCCTTGCGTTGACAGGGTTTTCCGGTTATGATGAAAAAATGTGACATGGATGCTTGGTTATGATCGCACAACTAGATTATCATCATTTTTATGTAGAAACGTCTTCTGGTAACCTTTGAATTAATAGTGTGTGATGTTTATTGTGTTAAATATAAGGTCATATTTGCACCAGTATACCGTTTTTTCACAAAAAATGTATACTTTGTCTTTATGACCTTTTTTTTTGTAAATGTGTCAATATGTCAAACTGTACCACACACACACACACACACACACACACTCTCTACTCCTGCCAGCCTCAGCTTCCTCCGCCTCCGTCTCATCTTACAGAGAGCCGACCAATGCAGCGTAGTCAGCTTCTCGAGACCCATTAAACATTCATCGGCTAAAGGCTATGAGATACCTCACTGTAGCCCCGGCGTTGGCTACTCAAAATTCAGCCCACATCCTCCTCCTAACAGCAGAGGAGGAGGAGGAGGAGGAGGAGGAGGAGGAGGAGGAGACAGGGAGGTATCTCCTCTTCGGCATCATGGCGACATATTACAGTAGCTGGGATTGATGGCGAGCGGATGTCTGGCTCTATACTGGCAGACTGTACAGGACAGGACACATGATAGGATGTTCACCACATGGCGACGATACTGGTGGTGGTGATGATGATGCTGGTGGTGATGGTGATGCTGGTGCTGATGCTGGTGGTGATGCTGATGGTGGTGGTGATGCTGGTGGTGATGGAGTAAGTGATGTGCTGCAGGGGATGCTAGCTACAGATAAATCAGAGATGTTGCGGTGGAGAATAATTGAATCCAAATTAGAGTAAATTAAAGTATTCATCGACTCCCAATAGGCCTGCAAGGCCTTTTGCGGTGATCGTTGCAAAGTGTTTGATGACTTTCAGTAAAAGGAAAGGGAATCCAAGGTCTCAGGCCTTGGGATTACACAACTCACTTCTGTACATAGAGAAGTGACAGTCGAATACTACACATTCCCATTGGGGGTTCAAACCCAGAACCTTTTGGCCGGGAGATAAACCCCCTTAACCACAAGACTACCCGGCTCCCCCCAGCCCCCCAGTTTCTGTCTGTTCACTTCCCTAGGTTTTTATCATTTATCAAATGCATCCACCTCACCCTGTCATCCATTGTTGACTGGAAATGTTGTTTACACTGCTCATATTCCTGCCAACAAAACACAATCATTTCCAAGCCCAGCTCTCAAACGCATTACCTTTGACTTTCTGGTTTCTACATACCCTAGTTATGAGGTTTGCCGCTCGCCTCTGTTCCACTGAGTGTCTGTACTGCAGAGTGGCTGATAATGAGCTACCCGTTGCAATATACTCAATTATTTTGACTGATCTGTATTGCAAAAACCGAGGACAAATTGAGCTCGCCAAATGCCACACACTCCATGTTTAGTTCAGTTTGCACCAAAACAGCAATTTAAAAATGGAGGAAAAGGAATGGGGGGGGGGTTGGTCCAATCTGATGGCACGAGCTTAGCATAATAGAGCAGCACTAGCCACCGCATTTAATAAGCAGTTGGGAAAAACTATGATACCAGACTAGACCTGGATTCCTCATAGAGATTGAAACTCCAAGCTAGATCTTCTATGTCTTCTTCTCACTATTACTTGAATTTACTTATCTTGCAGATAAGTACACACACACACACACACACACACACACACACACACACACACACACACACACACACACACACACACACACACACAAGTCAATAGTTCTGTGACAGATTGTCAGACAAGAGTGGCAAGTTGGACCGGCCCAGCTATCAAGAGCAGCGTTTGAAGCAAGATGTCAGATGCTCATGGTGACCATGATTTGCACAAATGTCTCTGGATAGTCGATTGCTGTTAAATGGTAGGTTATAAGGAACTGCTATTGGCATGGCAACAGCAGTTGCCAGTGCTTTGTGTCTTTGTTGACAGGTGTATTGGTTGTTGAGTCAGGTTAGACATCCAAGCATTGTACGTTTGAAAGCCATTCTCCCAAATTATTCTACATGCACTGTGAAATGTACAAAAAGGCGGTTCTATGATTACATCTACAGCAGCAGCAGTACTACCAACTATGGTACAAAAAAACAAAAAAAACGGTTGACAGTCGAAGGGCATCTGTTAGCCTCGCTGTCACTTTAAGTCCTTTTTTTTAATCAAGTCCAGCTGACTCCTCTAAGAAACACATCTGTCCCTGCCTTCTGTAACACAAATACAACGGTGGCATTTTTCCAATTTAGATTTGCAGTGATAATGTCTACCGTGTGTGTGTGTTTGTGTGTGTGTGTGTGTGTTACGGAAATACATTGGCTAGGTTTGGACAGCGGCAGTGACAATACCTGCCTTTAAAATCTGGGACACTCTGGTATGTATTATTAGTTATCAATATTATACAGTGGACGACTAATGGATAATACTTCATTTTATGATGTGTTCTCGGTGTTGAATTATGGCCGTGCAGGAAGATGCAGCCGAGTCATTCCATGTTTTGAGATGGAGCGGTAAAAATGCAATAAGGGCACCTAGGGGCATGTTGTCCCACGCCAATTACATTTTCTAGGACATCCCATCTCTGTGCAGTGATTAGTAACGCAAACAACTGTCCTCAAAAGCCTCAGAAGTTACACAGGCAGGGTCCTTAAGGTAGGGAGACATCAGCTTCATAGAACATGTTTTTAAAGAAAACACAAACACAAACTGAGTCACACAGAGTAAGTGAGTTTGTGTATCTTTTTTATTGACAGCAGTTGAAAACGGCAGTTGAGTATGAAAAAACACTCTCAAATGTTTTATGGGTTCATAAAAAGCAATAGCCTATTTATTTCCAACAGCGAGGCTTTAGATTTCACATCCGGTTTTAAACCTAGATTTAATCCTTTCGCCTCTGGTTCCTGGTTTTAGCAGGACATAGTTCATCATGTCCACACTGATAGGGTAATGGCCTCTGCGTATTGTATCTATATTTGCGGTCTGGCCTCTGCTTGCTCTTTAAGAGCGAAGAGTTTCCCATTTGGATAGAATCTTGCTTTTGGATGGATTAACCCAATGTGTGCGTACATGCCTACTTTTTCTGTCTGTGTTCATCTGTACATTTTGTGTGTGTGTGTGTGTGTGTGTGTGTGTGTGTATAAGTGTGTGTGTGCCTCTCCATAATTGGACTCAGTCCAATTAAGCAATGCAGAAAGTCTCCGGGATGCTTTCTCCCAGAGCCTAGGGTTTGGCCACCAGTAAGTCGGGCTAGGATGAGACCAGGGCTTGGCAATCGCAGACGGATTCAGGCTGGCAAAATACAGTGCCATAATCAGCGATGGTCACCAACAGCCAAGGACAAGTCCTGTATTACTGGCCAATGGGGAGGGAGAGAGAGAGATAATGGGCTTACAAGGACGCCAATTGCATACTGACCTATCAGTCTGCTGAGCTGGGGTTGCAGGTTGGAGTGTGCCTAGTGGAAGTAAGATATGGCGTTTGGAGTGGGGCTCTGCTAGTCACATTCACCAGCAGGTCACCTATAGATTTGCTGTCAAGGAAGGCCGTGCATGAAGTCATCTTTACAAGAAGCTAGAAACATGACCTTGACATCTTAGTTTGGGGGTTAGGTGTTCATTTTACAATATGGGATTAGGAAAAGTGGAGCAATAATGGAATAAATGATGAAATACGATGATAGGAGCTAATATGTGTTCACATCCAAAACAACACACACACTCTTCATACTTCCAATGTTAAACAGAAATGAGGGGCTCTGGAGTGGTACAATTATGAAGACGAAAATAACGTCCTTGCATTGCAACGTCGATAGAAGCAATACATACTTTCTATTTGCTATGAATTTGCCTCAAAGTATCCCTATTTCTGACTCCAAGCTGAAGCCTGTTCCCAAACGGGCCACTTTTTCCAATCAGGCTGTGTTCTAAATTCACAGAGCGACATCGTGCAGCCTTACATTAACACTTGGCCGTTTGCTCGTTTCCACTGTGTCAGCAGCCGCCTGATGGATAGGGGGGCACACACCGCTGCATGGGCCCTCCAGTCAGGCACATTGGTATTCAACATAGAGGAATAAACACTGCAGCTAGGGCTGGGCGATATGGCCAAAATCCCCTATCCAGATATATAGGTCATTTAATATCTCGTGTATAACGTGTTTTCTGGTAATTCAATAAATAGTCGATATAAAATGACCACATGGTAAAGCCTATTTTTGTATACTCCTGTGTGAATTCAACCCTTAAAAGTACCTTAAGAGTATTTTCCTATTTTTTTCATTACTTTACTGTAATGCAGCCTTTAAAACCAGGAACAGACAACACTTATGCCATATCATGATATTACAAAGTCTCATGTCACAATATCAACATAATATCGATATATTGCCCAGCCATAACTGCAGCTGTTGCAGTATTTATTATATGATTTATTATAAAAAATCTATAATATTGTCAGTTCAAAATTGAAGAGCGCAAGAGAGACAGGAGGATTCTTTTTTGGTCTACAAAATGCTGTTTCTCCTTGCATGTTTGTGGAGCAATTTGGCCTTATTTGTTGTCCTGATGCTACCATTGCCATCAGGAAGTAGTCATTAATATTCAGGCTATGTGTCTTGGCTATGTCTGTGCTTTGCCTAGTGTTCATGCTGAACCAACATGCTGGTTTCATTTGGCACAGTTCTGAACATGTTAATTGGCGTTTATTCCTGACATATTATAAATGAGTATTATTAATTTAGGTCTAGGAAGCTAATTCGCTGTATAATACAGTTTTTAGATACAGGACTACAACAACAACTAAGCTACTAACACTAAGTTGATGATATTGTTATAGGCCTATATTTTCATATAAAATAACAATAATTCTTTAATTAAAGTGGTAAAACCCTTAAATCCTAACCCTACCCAGATGGGTAAACATCCTATTTTCTGAACCACTGGCTACATTGGCTCCAGCTCGCAACACGTTCCATCAGCCCATTACTCCCTGTAATTGTAAAGATCAAGCTGAAAGGCTTTTAATTGCCCAGTAAGGGGGGGCTTGTAGGCCTACACAGCCTGGAAAAAAAGACTCAAAAACCCAAATTATATACACAGCCAATATTCATCCATCATCCTCATCCTCATCATTATTATCACAAATATGTTATTCCTATGTGATGATATTGATGGTGAAATATGTTGGCTATAGCTTTTCTGGTACGATATTCAGGGAGGTTCGTTCTATCGTGTCTGATAAGGTCCTTTACGACAGGATAAAATGTGAGGACAATCAGAAGGGGAGTAGGCTACACTTAGTGCCACTGAGTCGACTTGGTCGCCTGTAGAGCTTGATCACATCCCAACCCTCAACCAGCTCACCTTAATTCCACACGGCCACCAAAATCCAGTTCTGTATCCTCCCCTCAAGACCAGCGAAACGTACGATTTCTGTACAAGTCTGCAACAGGGCAAACGGTTAATGTAGTTACTTTCTGTTGCATGATTTTTACTTATAACGAAATATAAAATAGAGAGCCATGTTTTAATATGTTTCATTTGTTTTTAACTAAAGGCGCACTATGTTTACAGTCTTACATGTGACTTGGGTTAATCTTATTCTGGTTCCCTGTGGAGGGAGTCAACTGCCATTTGCTTGGAGCCTTCGATCAATGATCAACTGATCTAATTTGGCTGAACGTGCCACTTCATGCTTTTCCTGCGCTGTGTGTGTTTTATTAAGGTCTAAATAAAAGCCTGCCGTGTAATATGAGGCCGCTCGTGGTCACCAGATTTTTTTATTTTACTGTATTTCTATTTCTAGTCCCTCCATTCTATAGAAATCGGAGAAAGTCCTACCATTCGTCTCACTGCCCCTCCTTCCCTGATTGGTTGATTTGTACCCCTCCTCTATACAGAACCTGGGTGTTTTAAGTGACGAGGGAGCAGAGGTGTGATTGGTAATAATTATGTAAAGTGTGAAGCAAAGTGTCGACCCAAATATTGTCATATTTCCCTCCGATCGGTAGACTAAGCTAGAGTGTTGGGTAGCACTTAAGTATAACTGCAGCTTTGATGCATTAATAAAGTAGTAGTAAATAGTGAATTCAGCATTAGTAAAGCATTGTTCTTACATAAATACTCATAAGTGAGAAATTAATAATCAATTGTAAATTATTAAAAAGGTAATGAGAAAATGGTTTATAAGATCATTTATGAAGTGTAAGTTGATGATTTACATCATGTTAATAATTCATTATAAACACTTAACAATACTGCAATTCATGATAAGTTCAGGTAGTTATGAACCATTAGTTAAGCCTTTTGTGTGAGCGCGTCTAAAGTGAGGACTATATAATATATATGCCTTACTACTTATTACTACGTATTACTTGGTACTGCTGCAATGGTACTTAAGGCATTTCCAGCCTTTAAATATCATAAATGCTTAGTAAGACATAAATAGTCCTCACTTTAGATAAGCTCACAAAAGACTTAACTAAAGCTTTCTACCTACCTAAACTAATCATGAATTGCAGCATTATTAAGTGTTTATAAAGCATTATTAACACATTGTATATAGTTACCAATAACTTGCACTTTATAAATTATCTTATAAACCATTATCTAAAAATCGTATTAATCATTTACAGGTGATTATGAATAGCTTAATAATGAGTATTCATGTATGAACAATGCTTCATCAATGAGGAATTCACTATTTCCTACTGCTTTACTAATGCTTAACAGTTGCAGTTATTCTAAAGTGTTATGAATTGTGGTCCTTCAATGCCAATTTCTCGCTCCCCCTGCAACCTGTCCATTCAGTCCTGTTTTATTTGGACTGATAGAATGACAAACAGCTTAAGGTTCACCCAAATGTGAGCCTCAGAAGAAGACCACCGGTCTCGCTGGAGGGCCAATGGCCACTCGGATACCACTAGACAGACTGTCAGTAGCAATGGCCATTACTTTCCAGAGAAGTCAAACAGGTGAAGGAACAGCGAAGGAACTGTGGTCTCCCCAAACAATGGACCTCGTTAGCAGCTAATTTATTGTGCAAAATACTAATTGTCGTGATTCCAATTGAGCTTTGCAACATTTCCCTCTGCTTTGTGCAAAGTTATTTAGCATTTAGCATTAGCAGATTCAATGGACTGTTATCTCTGATGATTACTTGCACCTAAGCAAAAGGTCTACTATCACAATCCGAGAAGATGAGAAGTAAAAATGTTATTATTTTCCATTATATGGATGATCGGCATCAACAGCCCTAATGGAAGAGAAGGGCAGCATTCATGCTGGGGGGGACTATCTCGGGCATTTACGCTCACATCCAGTGAAAACAATATCACAGGACATAAATGTGATTAAAGAAATAAACACATGCAACAAGCTTCCTCTCCTGCATGTCCAAACCTAATTTAGTAAGAAAACAGTTCCTCTGTTCCTCTGGCATATCAAGATGTGCTTGGTTCTTCTGGGTTAATCAAGCTGTGGATAACCCTTGAACCAAGACTGGCAGTGTAACAGCATCCTTTAGACTT
Organism: Merluccius polli; assembly: GCA_030340625.1. Lineage (NCBI taxonomy): Eukaryota > Metazoa > Chordata > Actinopteri > Gadiformes > Merlucciidae > Merluccius > Merluccius polli. Next base: position 46,697 of record JAOPHQ010003749.1, read on the forward strand.
CGGGAGTTATATTTTAGGCGATGCAGGAGTCAGATGCTGCATACTCCTAGGAATGGTCTCCTTTGAATTTCAAATGATGAGGGATGTTCGTTTGGGGCTCTGTGAGTAGAACTAGGTCAAGTCCATCCTACCCTGTTTGAGTTTCCCAACCCACTGTGATCTATTTCCGGCGGTATCGACTATCCAGCCGGACAGTTGTCCGAGTAGAGAGGTTTTCTGAAGATTTGGCGTTTCGCTTTAGAAAGAAAATAATCTAAAACACTCATTCCCACAATAAATTCCCTCATACATCTCATTGTAGTTGGATTCCCTCTGCCTCTAAGGGGTGATTGCGCAGCGAATACTTATGATTTTTGCACACTTTGCTCTATTGATCTAAAATTGTGCTGTACTTGCTTTTGATGTCTAGTTAAGAGAATGGGAGCTCTAAGCTGATTCACTTAAGCAATCCTTTATGTGCTTTGAGGCTATTTTAATGGTATCTTGATTTTCCCCCTGGGGACCTGTGAATGCAGAGATTTTTTGGGGTTGCGTTTCATCTAATTAAGACTCATTTATGTCATGTTTTAAGATATCTGCCCTCCGTACCTGGATACGCATGGTTTGACACTAATTGGTTTTCAATGTGGTTTCCAAAATAAAAGGGCTCTTTTGGGCTCTATTGAAAAAACAAAACCTGAACAAGATCACTTGGCCGTTCTGTGAATTTGTGAATGATTTATTTTGCTCATTAGTGATGTTTTGTATATTTTTATTTAATTTCTTTTTTTTCCTAATTCATATTCATCCTTTGACATCAATAACATAATTTCACTGTGCAATGCATCAATTTATTTGGAACATGGTCCATTATTTTCAAACTTTTTTTGTGATTACATTGTGGCTAGCAATGATAATATTAAGCTCAGAGAATGCATGCTAGCTGACAACATTAAGTAAGGGATAATCCATGACACGGTGAAAAGTAATGCACTTCGCGGAGGTAAACCCCCGTGTATTAGCATCATTTTTCGATACATGCACACCTCGGAGTGGATTATCCCGCTTATAGCATGGCCACTTGTGAATCATTAAAAATATATATGTGTTGATTCATATTTTGGGGTAAGTCTGTCTCAAAAGTACAACTTTTAGCTCACACTACTTTGTGTGTTCCTGGAAATAAACGGCAAATGACAGTTAACATATTCATATGGAATGCGGACGTTACCTTAAAATAGAGACGATCTTAGTAACGACATGGTAACGTTACCTTATTACTCCAGTAAATAGAGACGATTTTGGTAACGACATGGCAACGTTACCTTATTACTCCAGTAAATAGAGACGATCTTAGTAACGACCTGGCAACGTTACCTTATTACTCCAGTAAATAGAAATGATCTTAGTGATGACATGGCAACGTTACCTTATTACTCCAGTAAATAGAGATGATCTTAGTAACGACATGGCAACGTTACCTTATTACTCCAGTAAATAGAAACGATCTTAGTGATGACATGGCAACGTTACCTTATTACTCCAGTAAATAGAGACAATCTAAGTAACGACATGGCAACGTTACCTTATTACTCCAGTAAATAGAGACAATCTAAGTAACGACATGGCAACGTTACCTTATTACTCCAGTAAATAGAGACGATCTTAGTAACGACATGGCAACGTTACCTTATTACTCCAGTAAATAGAGACGATCTTAGTAACGACATGGCAACGTTACCTTATTACTCCAGTAAATAGAGACGATCTTAGTAACGACATGGCAACGTTACCTTATTACTCCAGTAAATAGAGACGATCTTAGTGACGACATGGCAACGCTACCTTATTACTCCAGTAAATAGAGACGATCTAAGTAACGACATGGCAACGTTACCTTATCACTCCAGTAAATAGAGATGGTCTTAGTAATGACATGGCAACGTTACATTATTACTCCGGTACATAGAGACGATCTTAGTACTGACGTGGTAATGGGGAAGCTTTGTAAACATAGTCCCCCGAGTCCGGTCCAATTTGGCCGTTACTTTTACAATTTGACAGTAACATTTCGTTCAGCGCATTCATTTTTAGACCGGTGATGAGACTGCTTGCGTCCTGGATGTGGATGTATCGAAAATGAATGCACACCTCTCCAGCCAATCAGAATCGAGTATTCACCATGGTATAACACTATTATATTTAATGGGACAAGAACCTCCAAAACCAAAGTTCTCATCCTAGCTGACTGACATGACAACTGACATTAGCTTTGCTTTCATTATTTCTCTGAAGTTGGCTTTAATTTGCCTTCTCCTTTTTCCACACGCACACGCGCACGTGCTCGCGCACACACTCACACACAAACACTACCATTGTAGTTCATCTTGTTAAGCTCGGTGAAGTGCTACACAACTGCAACTTCTAGAAGTCCCCGGCCCTCATGCGTACTCTTATGGTTTGACTGTTTCTTCCCCCACAGTTGTACTACTTTAGCTGCAAATATAATGAGCTATGCGATAGTGCTGAACCTTCTCAACGTGTCAATGTTGTATGCTGTATTGTGTAAAAATGTCATATATTTTTCATTGTGGAAGTCACTTTCGCAGAGGGTGCCAGTTGTCACAGCAGAAGTGTTGCCAAGCATCTAGCAGGAGATAGTTGAGAGAGAGGACAGGGGCCAGGAAAGGGCTACGTAGAAGACAAACATACAGTGTGAGACATCTTGCTCATGGATAGCTTCAGGTTCACAGCGGACATTGGCATCGGCTGGCAGCCAAACCTCCATTCACATCAGTCAAAAATATTAACACATTACTATAACACATACACCATTTTGTAACAAAAGTTCTTTTCTTTTTGTTTGTTGGTTTCTTTTGCTTTTTGAGGGAAGCAAATTTCAATTCCCTTTGTGTATGATATATGATATACCATTAAGCTTTGCATTCATTTATTTATATAAAAGAAGTACAAGTAGAAACATTAGCTCATCAATGTATTAACTTGATACAGGCAGGTTCCAATCCATTGCCGTTGAGTTCATAGATCGAGGCTAGCCTTGCATGCGTGACACAGATGGCACCCTGAGATACCTACTATGATCTCTTTTCCATGCAAACCCTGCCAGCCAGGTCTTGCACACCACTGGGTCGGTAGTGCGTGCACCTCTGTAGTTACCCCATGTGACACTCCCCCCCCCTCCCCTCCCATTCTCCAGGACCTTTCTTTGTAAATGAGCTCAATCCTTGGGGGGGGGGGGGGGGGGGAGAGGATAAGCATAACCTATCCTTCCATCCCCAATGTCTCTCTCTGTCTCTCTCCCTCTCCCTCTCTCCCACCCTCTCCCTCTCTCCCTCTCCAGTATAAACAGTGAAGTCATACCTTCCAAGGGGGCTGTTTTTGCGCCTTCTGTGGTGATGTCACCAGCAGCCAATCAACACATGGTGCCGCTTGAGGGTGTGTGTGTGTGTCTCTATGGTGTTTCTGTGTGGGTATCAGAGAGAAATGGAGAGAGGGAGTGAGGGAGAGAGGGAACCAGGGAAAAGCTACTGGGAAAAGCACTTGCGTTCATGCTCAGACTCCATTATTATACTCTCACAGAAAGCATGAGAGCGCACACACGCACATTACATCATCAATCTGCCGGCTTTCAAAAGAAAGAAACATCCTCGCCATGTATGAAGCAATTATACGTGGCTTATAATTCATAGTCTTGTTGCAAGGTGACTGTAGGTCTAAATAGAAATGTCCCCCTTAACCTCACTTGTAGTTATTATTAATAACTTGCATGATTCATGCATATTGGTAGGCCATGAATCATTGAAGTTGCACATTCACCTTTTGATAAGGTCTTTCCATCTTATACGTGATCGTTGGAACTAATCTTGCAGAGTGAATCCCAATGTACCGTGCGTCTGTGTACCGTATTGAAACCTCAGTCAAATGTTTTGCCCCTTGAACAGAAACTCTTTGTTGCGTAGTGTCGATGTGTCGTCAACTATGTCTGAATGAAAGAAGGCTGAAATATACATACATATTATTTCCTGTCCATATTTTGTCTGTGTTTTGTTCCTCACCCATCAGACCTAAGTAACATGTCTGGATGCCTGAATGGATCTTGATGTAATGAATGTCATTGATAATTAATATTTGCTTTTATCCTAGTGTGTAGAGAGCGATACTGTAAGTTCCTAGGGTTTTAAAGATGGTGGCCCTCTTGATCTTTACCCTGCTCCTACTTGCTCCTCGCAAGCGACAGATAGCATGCAATGCTTTCATCATCCCTCTTTATTGCACCAAACGGACTTGGGACAGCCAGTAGGGAAAAGAAGCAGGGCCCCGTTCATGTGGATTTATACAAAGCCGATCCCATGGAATCTATATGTAAGGAGCACCCTAAAGTCACTGCGTGTTTTGATCAGCCAATCATTTAACATTCACTGAGATTACAACTGTTCACACATGGACACATGAATATTCACCAAATGAGTATGCGTCAAGACACGCCTGTTCAGTGTTAATCAACAGTTGATCTGCACTCCTTTCAATGGTCCATTGCAGGATTGTTGCTGCTGAAGGTCTTCTTACCTACTTTCATACATGGTTGTGCAGGGGATTTCCATGTAAATGTCGACCTCACTGAAAAAAAACAAAGTAACACATTTCAGAACAACATCCCATTCTAATGTATCATTTAGGTTTATAGTTTGTGGTACAGACTTCATCTGACCAGTATATTTGGGAAATAGCCTATTTCCCTTCATTACATTTTTTTTCTGGAAGTGGCATAAGGGCATGTTTTTTCGCCCACACCTGTCCAGCGTCTTTTGCGAAGACAAGAGGTTGATGCTTGAATTAAAATCATATGCTGTACTTGTGCACCATGTCAGTTATAATCCAATTGTATTGTCTCCTAGATATACAAACACCAGCTAGCTGGTGCAGTGGCATAGTAGCTTCTCATAAAGATATGGATGTGAACAAGGTCCAAATTCACTTCAGTCCTGAAAGTGCATCCAATGCAAATACAATGATGAAATGGCTCCCAACAGTTTATACCGTTTGTGCTTTGGAACCTCTTCAACGGCACATCGGGTGGCTGGACCACTCTGTGATGTGCAAGATTGTGTAATAAAAATGGCAAGAGGAATTAGAATTGACATAAGGGAGTGAGCACATAATGACACTAAACCATGATCCTTCCAGAGTTATCCACTTGTCTAGCAGGATGTGCTATTCCTTTATTTGCCTTCAAGGACATGATGGCTTCTGATGAACTTGATCAAATACTAGAAATCTGTAGGCACATCATCTGTTCTCAAATAAACCTGACGTTTATGGCCAGCTTTACAAGGCCGAGGCAAACGTGAGTGTATTTGAGCCATATTGACGTGTAAAATGCTACCACACCGCATCTCCGGTCATAAAGACAAGCTACACAGTAATTAGCCTGGGATCGATGCTGTGCTCCAAATGTTTCAGTGGGGTTTGCTCATTGCTAAACTAATTGATTGCGTTCTTCTGAAAAGGCTAAAGGTGTACAAACAACCGGAGAAACGTTTGATCCATCACTTTTGTGCTGCCTCTTTCGTAGCTTTTGTAGACTGCCTCAGGTGAGCTAGCTAAAAAATGTACTGTTGAAGCAGATTCTGATGCCTTCATGATCTCTAAATACACCCATGAGACATTAGCCACACTGGATGGATATTCCTTGTAGGTTTTAATATTTATTTGCCTTTTTTTTTGGTTAACTATATGCTGGTCTTATCTAGCTCAACTGCCAACACTGCCAGAGTTATATACCACAGATCCTCAAAACACTCTAGTGTCTGTGCTTGGGATACTGGGAAATGTGTGGCACTCTTACCCAAACCACTTTTCTCAGTACTATTTACTAATTAGTAATTTAGGAGAGACTTGCATAAAAATCAACTTACCTCATGAGTTAGATACACCTCACAGATACACGTTATGAAACTACTGCCCACTCTGTTGAGAATTTCCACCTAAAATATACATATCAAGTATATCAGCTTATAACTCCTGTGATGACCACATTCATGACGGTGATATCATTGGAAGTGTTCCAACTTGTTGTTTATGTCATTCTAATAAACCCAGATGCTTGCAATTCTTCAATTATAAATATAAACATAAACAAAAAATATAATGATAGCGCCAATGGTATATATTGGCTGACGATGGCGGACGATGATGGTATTTAAGAGGAGCAGGTAGGGGTTGGGCAGCTTGCTCATGGATGCCTGTAGGTAGGCTCGGCACATTGGGGGGGGGGGGATAAAACCCAGAACCTTTCAGCTGTGAGCACGAGCAACAAAACCCCTCGCGATTATTTTTGACCCAGAAACCCCATGCCTTCACCCCAGGTGCCCCCCGCGGAGTGCAGGAGGAGCCCCAGTTTGTGACGGCGCGCGCGGGCGACATCGTCATCCTGGGATGCGACGTGCCCCACCCCCTGAACGGTCAGCCCTACGTGGTGGAGTGGTTCAAGTATGGGATGCCCATCCCCTTCTTTATCAACTTCCGCTTCTACCCACCGCATGTGGACCCCGAGTACGCCGGTAAGCCCCGTCGTCTTCTTCCTTTCACCCTGGGAAATGTCAGTGAGGTGTGCAGCGAGTCCCTCGCTTTTGCAAGGGACGTACTGTCTCAAGTACATGGACACAGTTGTCAGTGGTGGACATAGTGGTTCACATTACACTGACACCGTGGCCACAGCAAGGTCATTGTTATTGGACCTTAATGCATCTTGGAACCATTAACACCTTTTATTTTCAGCGGGCAAATTGTGATCGGATCTCCCCAGACCCGTTTTTTTAATGCCAAAAATCTGTGTGACCAAATCAGGACAAACTGTTACATCTTTTAGCCTTAACTGTTGTAATGGTCAGTTGGCAGTGTGGGTTTTTGTTTTATCTGCTGAAGGAGATCAGAGGAAGGTCTCTGCACAATTCAAGGATTAGCCTATAAGTAATACATTTACACTGATTTGATTGGCTTGACCAGTGGCTTGTTCAGTTTTGGTTTTTAAAACAGCTGTAGGTAAGACTTGAGAGTTTTAAATAGTAAAAGAGCAGATAAGAGCAAAAGAGAGCACAATTTTTTAAATACACAACCCCAAAGAAATCCCTCTTTGCTCCCTCCCTCACGCACCTGTGGTGGAGCTATGATAACGCTGAGATGCATGTGATTGACAGGCAAGATGGATTCCCCGAACGCTTCACGGAAGAGATGCCCTGATTGGTCAGAAATTAGCCGTGAGCGATCTAAATGGTCAGGTGCAGTCAAGTGCAACAGATATTCTCACAGAGCATTTTACTCACTAATAGCTGAAGGATGGCTATGACTTTTCTAACAAATTACCCTCAAATTATAGCACTTAAATCTTACCTGTGGCACCTTTACACAAGCTGGTATAGTAGCTAATATTACCTCCACCACCGCAAATATCCTGTGGAATCAATACGCTATTGTCTCTTGCTTTACTTATAATCGTTTATAGGTCATCTGGAACCCCTTATCGTTCTGATTTGTTTTCAAATTGTTGCTTTCTTCTTCTTGAATCAATTATTTCTCTAATGGGACCAAGAACAATGCATACAACTAGGGCCCATATGTTGTCTTTCGGATAATGGAATTGGTAATGGCGTTTTAGATCACTTTCTCTGACCATTTATATTCTAGTAATTAAAATTCAACAATGTTCTGCTCCTGTGAGAACTTAAATGGGTATTTTCTCAAATTGAGTTACCGTGGCACTGCCACTGACAATAGATTTCTATACGTTGTCTTTGTGTCTTTTTGTCTTTAAAGACTTAGTTATACTCTCAGTTCTACTACTACTTGTGTTCACAGCTAAAGTTAATGCAAAATATAATAAACCACAATTATTCAACTTTGTGCCACGCAAATACACATACTTGCTGGTATCCTGCTGTATCCATGATCACACTGTTGAGTTTCAGCGCACAGGGAATGGCTTATTATGAGCAGCTACAAGAAAAGCAAAGAACAGATTATGTTAATAGATTACAAATTTCCTAAAGAGCTATACGTACTATCATCCATCTCATATAATGTAAAGTAGATGACAAGCTGGGTATAGCTTGTTGAACCACAATATAATGTATGTCTATACTGGGATTTGGGTTTGCAAATAAGGAATAAGTCCAATCACTTGTTCTTGGCTGGTCCAATAAATGCCAAAGTTTCTCTTTCTCAAAATATATATCTATATGAACTTGTGAACAATATGAGCAATTTCCTCCCTATGGTATTGCTATGAAAGTCCTTATAAAATGACACCCCCCACACACACACTTTGAGATGCAGTGTTTTTTGACTCCATTGAAAACCACTTAATATTCAATGTTAAAGTGCTGCTACCCTTCACAGTGCTCTGCTACACTTAGAAAGAGCGTATTGTGTCACATGACCTTTTTAAAGATGTACTGCCGATTCAAATCCTGCATCCAGCTTCTATGCAACAGTTATACGTCATCATCATTAGAGCAAATACAGAGGTTGAGATCTGGGCCAGCTGGGATGAACTCTCATAAAGACATGCATTGTGATCACTTTAGATTAGCAGGCTATCTGGAAAGAACGATTTCCGGAGTTAGCCATTTCCGCAGTTGGCGTTCACAAAGCCAACTGTAAGACTCTGGTACGCATTTGCCCTTGGTCTCTGTAACTCATTGTTTCTTTGATCTCTTTTGCAAGATACCGGAATTAAAATTATGCAGGGAAAAGGTTAAAGGGGCCGGTCTGTTGTGGGTACAAGGATGTAGCTTGGCCCTTCAAGGAAGTGGAAGAAAAATTAAGTTGTAGAAATGGTGGAGAAAAAGTTAAGGTAGTGGGCAGCACCGCCGCAGTCCTGTTCTCCTATGGATCCTCCTTTCCAGAACTAAAGAAAGGTGACATTTTAAAGGAGCGAGTCCCCACAGACATCTGCTAAAGCTAATAAATCTGCACCGTCCCTTTTCTGTCTAACCTTCAAGGATTATTTATTATTTATTTCTCTATTTATTTAGTTCCAGGCATAGATCTAAATCAAACCTTCCCAAGAAGACATCTTTCGACAAAGCAAAACATGATCCGTACAAACATTGTACGGCTGTTTTATTTGTCCACCATCCTGTTTAGCATAACCGCCTGGTTTTGTTCCATGAGCAGCATCCACCTCAACCATCTCAACCAGATCACCCGCATGAGTAGCAAAATCATTGGACTGGACCAAGATTCACCCAGCAGCATTCATAGCAGACGGAAAAAGGGTCACGCAATAGCATCAGACAAAAGGTTTTGTCCCCACCTGCATCAGACGACTCAACTCATTTTTTAGCCATTCAGTGGCCCTTTGTACTGCACATTTTACACTGCATTTAACATGCAATTGTTGTCTTGTACTTTGTTGTCTCACATGTCTCAATGCACTCCGACCTTGGACATTATTTGAAGTTATTCGAATTGAATTGAATTGAATTCACCACCACTAATTATATTTGCTTGAACATACGGTTGCACACAAATTACACAAACAGGAATTGTGTCTGGCAAGGCTTTGGTAAAAAACATCATGAAAAAATAGATACAGTTTCGGCACTTAAAGCACTTAAAGCAACTTGACACCCCTGTCAATCCTCCCGCACCCTGGGCCACTCATCTCATGACATCTTCGTTTGTGCCAATCATGAAGAGTGGGCGGCTGTCACGTGCTGTAATTGGGTGACAACGGGGAGTTGATGGAAGAGATACGAAGACAAGAAAGCTGACTGAATAGATTTTTTATTGGAGGAACAGCTGGACTTGTTCCTTAATTAGCTGAGTGAGGAACGTCCCGCTGGCTGCCGGTTATTTGCTGCCCTTTGGCGTTCGCAACTCTCCACATACAAATGAGTTACTATAGCTACTGACACGATACAAACAGGGCAACGTTAAACACTATCAGATGAAGCTATGGGGTAGTTACATCCGGCCCCTGGATAACCCGAGACAGAAAAGGGCATACGTGAGAGGAGAGAAAATAAATCTGGAATTGAATGGGGCTTTGCTGTATAGAAAGATGAGCTGGGCTCCACACAGGGTTTCCTTATAAAAAAAAAACACACACAAACTAGTCTGTCCAAGCTTAATTTAGCAACAATCTAAATATGAAATATACAGTTCATTAACTTTGTCTATGCATGGTCGTCTTGTATATTGCATTGTTTCATCATTATCTTCTAGTCATTTTCTTTTAGTCATTTCTCAGTACTAGATATACGACTTTATAACATTCCTGTCCTCTAGTGTGGCCTTACATGGCCTAATCCCCAACTTTCCTATTTGGCCGGTGAATACATTCTTGTTAGTGTCTATTGGCCTTGTAATGTGACAGTAGACAGTTTATCATCTAGTCCCCCTGAAAAAAAGGTGTGTGTGTGGAGGGGGGGGGCTTCCCTCGAGCATTATAATGTGTCTGAAAGTCAGCTTTGCCGCTACATTATGTGTATTTAAAAGTTGAAATGAGAAATTGCTCTTCTGAGCTTTATAACAGCGTGGGATGTAGTCGCTGAGTGGAACGGTAAACAAAAAAGGCTGAAATTGTTCCCCTCAAGAGATACCTAATGAAATGCCATTGCCATGTGTTTATTTTTATAGAACAGGGTGAACAGTATGAGTATCACTCATTCAGTATGAGTGAATAGTTTGCCACACTATTTCACCCCGTCCTCAGTTCGCTAAAGACTTTCACTCAGGGCATGAGTTACATCACCTATGTCTGAAATTGTCTGTGCCTGATGTTAAAAAAGAAACGTTTTTGGAATAGAGAAAGCTCCTTGTGGCTTCACTATACTATACTAGGCAACAGTAATTATAGACTATTTGGAGTGCACATGATGGCAGAAATGTCCCTTTCAGCAGGTCCTTGTATACAGCACATTAGTGGTGCTTTATACTCATTGCATGTGAAAGTACATTTTTTGAATTTTATTTAATTTAAATTTAAATTTAATTGTATTGTTTAACTTGACCGTGATGTAACTTATGGTAAGAAAAACACTAGAGCTACAGTGGATGGCATGTAGGATCACAATGTCGAGTGTGGTGAGCCTTGAGACCGAGTAAAACTCATGAATTATTTCCATGGCACACTTGGTACTATTGTTTGCGGTCCCTTGGATGTGAAATATTTGAACAAAACATCATCATTCCCGTTAGTAGGAAGGGTTTTCCACCACATCGGTCTCAACGCCCTCAACATTGTGGTTCTCCTGCCACTGTAGCGCTGCATTTACCTCTAGTGCACTCACCTTCCACCGGCACCAATGCACCATGTAACAGCTATTTTCAGATTCTGGCCCTGTAGGGTGTGAACCAGAAACCCCAGAAGTAGAAGTCGAAATCCTTAACCGCTAAAGCAACTGGCTACAGCCAATCGAGTTAACAACTACATTGTTCTTAAGGGTTCTGGAGAGTGATTTCATTGCTCCCACATCTACACATACTGTTACATTTACCTTTAGTAGCGTGCAAGGGATTATTAGGAGTATTCCCTAAGTGGAGAGGATAGAAGCGCGGCAGAGGATTAATAAGGGATAGTCAGGCTTTGATAATGCTGACGTTTTATTTTTGAGCTGGTATGTGCTGCCGGAAAGCCCTTTGTTTAGCCCATATTGCCAGCCACCATCTGTTATGATCTGGATGCCAGAATTGCCCAGGGGAAACAGCAGCATTCGCATTAGAAAAAGCCATTCCTTAATTCCTCTAGTCCTAGTCAATTTCAAAATATGGATCCGTCTTGATAGAAGGTGACCCAAATGGGCTCTGATGTCGTTATGTTGGCCACTGTTGTACCGCCACAGGAAGTAATGACCTTCCTTGGCACAGGTCTAAACGGAAGACATCACTCACATCAATGTCGGAGACAGCAGGATGTGGCGGTCAGGGCTGAGTGGCAGGTTTTGGTGTGGAAAGGTGTTTCGTCTCTTTCATCTCTTCATAATCACAAGCCATCCTTTATTAAGCTCAACAATTCTTTCTCAGCGATTTAAAGGGAGGTACATTTTTTGACTTATTGACTATTGAAGAGGCAACAATTGGACGTTAATACTAACGTTTTGTTTTATGAAGAACCTAAACTCAACACAAATGCTAACTTTGTGCTTTGGGAGTATCAATCATGCCTGGCATGTCTGACAGTCAATACGTCATCTTCTTGTTGTCATTATTTAACACCTGCTGGTTGCGCAACACATCGCTAAACTATTTGTATGAACATGGCCTCATCCAATCCCCATTCTTCATCCCCCACAGCAAAGTGGGGGAAAAGTTAAAATTGAGTGCAAAACTTTTGGGGTACCAAACCCCTTCCCATGCATCCGTCAGCAATGTGTCACCAGGAGTTGTAAACTCACTTAATCCTCCAGAACACAGCTCTGTTTGGGGTCCAGGGAGTCAAACCTAATCTTGTTGACTTTGTCCAAGTTACACTCTGGCGCCACTTCACTCTCAGTAAACGCAAGTGGAGGTTTGCAGGCCTGCAGGCCTGCAGGCCTTGTCCAAATGGTGAGGGTTATTTTACATTTGTGAATCTGCTCTGATTATTAAAGATCTATTGATTAATTGTCGTCCCTCTCTCTCTCTCCATCCATCATCTCTTCCTGTCTCTGTTTCTCACTATTTCTCTCTCTTTCCTCTCCCACTTTTCCGCACTCACCACAGGCCGGGCGAGTCTGCACGGCAAGTCTTCCCTGCGGATAGAGAAAGTGCGCTCCGACGACCAGGGCTGGTACGAGTGCAAGGTGCTGATGCTGGAGCAGCATTATGACACCTTCAACAATGGCAGCTGGGTGCACCTGACCGTCAACGGTAAGCGTCCGGCAGCCCGGCCTTCCCGCCTCTGAATGTGTCTGAAAACATACGTGGTGTCTGAAAACATACGTGGTGTCTGAAGACATGCGATTTATACATGGTGAATGACATACAAATAGCTGTGGAAGTAGCTGTCGTGTGTTTTAAAAATGAACACAAAAATACAACCCGTTGTTTTCTGTTCTGACACCAGCCAACGCCTCCAAGATATAACTTCCAGCAATGCTCAACATCTTGAGTGCCACCTATTCTGTTTTAGAACGACACCCCAGCCACTGAAGTGCAGCCGTGTTTAATGTTCACTCAACGATGGATATTAATTAGCAGTACGTTTTTGTACATCGCACACATTTTTTTTAAATCTGTTTTGTTAAATGCTGAGCTGACCTGGCATAATTCCCAGCAACCACAGGACATTAAGTCTCTAGATAGTGTTTATTGCATAAGTGTCCGCAGTATATGCTTAAGTAGCCATCGACTAACCATTCGAAGGGCCGCTGACGTTCATGTCCGCAAGTAGTGGATAATACTCACTGTGGCATTTTGGTCCAAACTAAACGAAAATGGTGCTGTGAGGTCCATAATAGTCATCCTCTATCGAATGTGCATGAGCTCACAGTCAGTGGGATGCAATGTTCTGCACATTCACAGAACTTCTCGCATCTCAAGAAACGCCTCCAGCCACGTACGCAGTGCACACGCATAGTCAGCTCACCCTGCTGTTGAAGCATGCATCTCGTCACTTATAGCACACACACACACACACACACACACACACACACACACACACACACACACACACACACACACACACACTGCGCACATATACAAACGGGTGCGGAGACATCGAGGGACACCGGTTGTTTTGACATAGGTTGGTACGCTGGTTGCCATGGTAAACGACACACTAGACTACGCCAAAACCCTTGTGGCCCCACAGCACATCAGCTCATATCCATTCGTGACGTCTGACTAGCGCCCACAGCTCTCTGCTCCCAACTCTGGTCTGTACACGATGAGGCCTGAAGATATTACTGGGATTGTCGTGTTAGGTGTAGTGGTATGGCCAGAGACGTCTTCATTTTGGGGGTGTTGGGGGTTGCACTTAAGTATTACCACGCATTACTTGCTATGAAGATGGTAGCCTGCAAAAGACATCTGTGTCTGCAAGAATGCAAGCATGTGCTTACTGTGTGTGTGGAGATGTTGTTGAACGTTACGTTGACCTGCTCTCTTATTTATTAGTTATTCATAGTATTCGTAGTTATTCAAAGTCAAGAAAAGTGATTATGACCTTTGTTCTTTTTGAAAAAGGGTACCCTGAAATGTTTGGTAGTTGTGTTGCTACGTATGACGTAAATTCATTGGATGGGCTAGAGGGGTTAAAAAACCCATCCAACGTTAATGAGATCAGGGTTATTATCCCTTCGTTAATGTAGCATGATGACAAGCGAAACGGCTTCCTACCCACCCTCTAAAGTTACACTTGGAGATTGTTTAACACATCTGATGAGTCTCAGCATTTCAGCCATATAACCCCCATTGGCATTGGAACAGCTTGTGATGTATAGGTTGTGGGAGAGCGTGATACATTATGCTAAATTATGCTAGCGACGGAACCAGTCATTACTTCCATTCGGGTGGTTTAATTACTGTCACTATAAAATGTTGCACACACTTCAAAAGAGAACAATAAAATGCACGCTTCAAATCGAAAAACGAAACACGGGGACACCACAATGTGCAATTTGCGACGAGCGAGCGTAGGTAACGTAACTCCCCCAAAAATGATGAACAAACATTTCATGAGTCTAGACGTTCCCACGGTCCCGGTTTGACATGCCGGTTTCTCCTTAAGCACCGCAGCAGTCGTTTTGTTTCTTTCCTATTATTTTAAGGTGCACTTGCAGAACTTTCTCTGCCGACCCAGTTCTTCCTCGGAGAGCAGGGCGCTCCTAGACAAGAGGAGATGTGAAGGAAGCAGGGTTCAGATCTCACATGGGGGTTAGTCTTCTCACTGCACCCCTTTAAAAATAGATCTGATCCCCACCCCCCCAACCCACCCACCTCCACAATCCTCTTGCCTGTAGATGCTGCAGCAGACCGGCAGACCTGCCTGTGAACAAAATGCCACAAAACTGCTGATCTCGCCTCAATTTTACTTTCTTTCTTTTTTGATTTCTCATTTACTGTTTGCTTTTCTTTATTTCTCTCTCTATCTTTCTCTTTCTGTCTCTGTCTGTCTCTCTCTCTCTCTCTCTCTCTCTCTGTCTCTCTCTGTTTTCTGTCTATGTCTCTCTCTCTCTCCGTCTCGCGCTCTCTCTCTGTCTCTCTGTCTGTCTCTCGCTCTCTTGGCTGCAGGTTGGGTCTCTAAAGGGATAAATAAGGTTCTCTGGCTCTCTCTGCGTCACGGTCTGAAAACAGATTTATACATGACCACTGGCAACTGCTTATCCCGCGTAGGATTAGACAGCTCAGAGTTGAGTCCTTAAATGTCCCGTTATGCCGTGAAGGACATTATTATCAGCCCTGAATATGACAAGCAAGATTATATTCGCTCATGTCTTTATTTACTTATTTTCAAAGTAGATTTATTATATGTCCGTACAAAGCCATTAATGCGATGAGAAGATCGAATATTGATTGAAAGATTGTTTTCAGATCCGATGGGATTGTCAACATGATCGTGGAGGTGGATACGTCCAGGTTCAAGTCAAAGTGAAAGTCCTGTCGTTCCACCAAGCCAACTGAATCGAATCTTTGGTTGTCATGGGTTGATCTAGTGCTAGTCAGTGCCTGAAGCAGAGCTAGCCCTACTTGGTACTTGGTGACCTCTACTAGAGCACTACATTCAGGCCCAAACATCTACTTTTATTTTTAAATGTAAAAATAAAAAGAGATTTCCAATTAACTGTTAACATCACGTTTGCTATGCTTCAAATGCAATCTACATTTTGGTGACGATTTCCGTAAAAGCTTTAATTTTGAAGAGGGTTTTTGTTTTTTTAATGTGTTGTGGGACCTAAAAGCTTTTTTGTTGCCTTAATTACGTATACACTGAGGAAAGTGCCAGTGAGTACCCCATGTGCAGATACAAAAAAAACTCATCCTTTGGTGAGGTGATGCTTATTTCTTGCACGCGGTACGAGCTGTAGCGAAGCAAGAAAAGGAAGCCTTTTGACACAGAAGATCAAACATGGCGGAGGATAAAAGAGAAGATATTTCCATCTACGCTCTTCCTTCGCCATCTGCATGACTGCACTCAGTCACTCACTCAAGTAATGAGGAAACACTAAACATCTCCAATCAAACTCAACTCGATGAAGTAAATATGTAGGACGATGATACACACGCACAACAATATTGGTAAAAGTAAACTTTAAATAGACTTTTACTCGTTGATGTTCTGGTTCTGTAGAAAAAACGACAGCAAAAAATAGCAACGCTTCAATAATACAGAAGCTTAAAAGAGCACCATATTAAATACCATACGTATCATACGGGTTACTATCACTTAATCTCATTAATCATACAACATCCCACATTATAGATACTATTGAACATTGTCTTAAAGGGAATACAGCTCTACTTGTAGTGTCACATAGACTTCTTGTAGCTTCATATGAATAATAACTCATCATTCATACACATAAATATTCAAAGTTCAATGGAATTTAGATGTAACCTGTTCCTCCGTTATTCGATTCGACATGACAAGCGTCTTATAATACTTAATCATACTCAGGTAGGGGCATTAACAGCAAACGGAAGAAAAGCGCGAACGCTGATGTAACACAAAGCTTATCTACTGTATAAAGATCTCTCTTACCCGACTCTAAATGAGTGTATACGATGATCCCTGATTTCGGCTGCGTGTCGTTCTGAGTTTCTCTGTCGCGCGTGGGCATCTAATGGGTTTGACAGCTAAAAGGAGTGACAAAGAGATGACTCGGAATAATAAAAAAGAAGAACAGAGGCGTATTTATTTGATGTTGTGCGTTGGCTCCGTGTAATTGTGAGGCCTTAGGAAGTAGCGTGCCGTTCTCGTTTTGAATGACTAAGACTGTGACATTTAATGAACCAGAAAGGAAAACAAAGTCGAAACCGATATGAATATTTGATGGTGAGACATGCTGCCGATTTTCTGCAGCCGACGATATATCAGTATGCTCCGCCGCTGTCAAATTAGAAGCATAACACAAAATAAACAAATATGCATAGCAAATAAACAAAAAGTCTGTTACTTATGGCGCTAAAATGACGGTGAGCGTCCAGCATAGGGAGAACTTCATGCTGTAGGTCTGCTCAATTGAAAGGTGCTCGCTGTCAAACCCAATTAGACATTTCCTTCCGGTGAAGACAACACCGAAGGGACTAACCAGAAAGACAAATGCAAAACCATTCCATGAAAAGGGCAAAACCGACTCAATGACAGTGTTTGTGGGTGTGTTGTCACTACAAATTATAGCGCGCATAATGATGATTGGGCTATACAATATAAACCCCAATCTAAACGTTGTCTGCATAAGTATGTATCCTCAAGCCGCATTACAATTGTCGTTGGTTTTAATGATGCCATGTGTGACTGTTGAGATGAGATTATGTTAGTGGGAGAATCTGAGAGATTGCTTTCAAGAACAATCCAAGGCTTGTGGTTCAGTGGAAAGATACTGTATAACAACATGGCCCAATGTACATGGAGATTTAAATGAATTGGAATTGACCGCACTATGCTTCACATGCATGTCCTGAGCAGCTGCAAATGTGCTCCGATGATGATGATGATGATGATGATGATTCTAGGGTCATAATACGAACAGTGCTCTTAGTGTGTGTGTGTGTGTGTGTGTGTGTGTGTGTGTGTGTGTGTGTGTGTGTGTGTGTGTGTGTGTGTGTGTGTGTGTGTGTGTAAGGGGGGGGTATCACATCCCATCTTCCAGCAATGTGTAGCTCCCACCTGGGTGATGCCGGTTTGCGCCAGAACGCTTGCCACACACTGGCCAGGATTATTTTCTTGAGATGAGAAGTCGGGTTAAAAGCAAGGGGGTTTACATAGTGTTTTCGGTTGGTTACTACTGACAACCAGGGATGGTGGTGCAGATCACCTGTTTGTGGAGCGGCCTGTCCTCAGTGTGAGTGTTGAATTAGCACTATGGTCTATGGCTTATGACCGCAGATGGATTGACATGATAGCGTTTGAGAGGCTTCGGGATTAAGCATGTAAGCAGATCAGTCACAGTCCTAAGGTGATTATACAGGGAATATATATCCCCCCAAAAATAAATCTGGAATTATACATGGAGAAAATCTGTATGGATGGGTGTGTGTCCACCGTGCGGTCAACATGTTGGTTTGCATTGCGGCATGATGTAGCGCAGAAACACAAACGTACTGACAAACCCGAACAGCTCAATGTCTATGTGATTAGGAATATGTACCGGCTCTTTATTATGATGGCTCCATATATTAGAAGGCTCTAGGCAAGAAAATGACTCCTCTTTGAATTATTTGCTTCACTTTTTCTCTTTCAAATTGTACAGTATTCCAGAAAATCAATACCAATGAACCTGGCTTTTATGAAAAAGTGACATAAAAAATACAAATGAAATAGGAGTAATGTACCGTTTCTTCACTATGAGACTCCAGCAGTGCTTTTTTTTTTTTTTTTTTTTTTGCTTATTGTAAGTTACTGATATTAATAACGTAGGCATAATTATGGGCTCTTGGAGATGGCGATTGAAGTTTGTTTTTTTTCTTCTCAACCCTGCTGCATGACACATCGCAAAAATTACATGAACACATGACACACAGTTTTTTGGAGGAGGTTAAAATAAGCAAGTGCTCATTTTTTGTGTTGTCTCGCTGTCCTCTCTGCTCCTCAGCTCCGCCCACCTTCATGGCCACGCCCCCGCAGTATGTGGAGGCCAAGGAAGGGGGCAGCATCACCCTGACCTGCACGGCCTTTGGGAACCCCAAGCCTTCTGTGGGCTGGCTGCGTGAGGGCAACCTGCTGGTCAACAGTGCCAAGTACAAGGTAGGCCAGCTGGTGATTTCCAATTACTACCGTGATCCCACGTTGACTTCTGCACCCCCCACAGGCTATTGTGCGGTGAACTTGACCGGACTTTGCCTAAGACTTTGGGTGGTATGGATTTGAGTGTGTGTGTGTGTGTGTGTGTGTGGGTGTATGTTTTAAACCTGCCACCTTTACAGAGATAAATGTGTTGTTGTTAGCCAGATGCATGGTGTGCAGGTGTGTGTGTTTTTGTGTGTTTGTCCGGGTGCGTGTGTGTGTGTGTGTGTGTGTGTGTGTGTGAAGGCCGGGTGCGTGTGTGTGTGTGTGTGTGTGTGTGTGTGTGTGTGTGTGTGTGTGTGTGTGTGTGTGTGTGTGTGTGTGTGTGTGTGTGTGTGTGTGTGTGTGTGTGTGTGTGTGTGTGTGTGTGTGTGTGTGTGTGTGTGTGTGTGTGAAGGCCGGGTGCGTGTGTGTGTGTGTGTGTGAAGGCCGGGTGCGTGTGTGTGTGTGTGTGTGTGTGAAGGCCGGGTGCTTATGTGTGTGTGTTGGGGAATAATTGAAATGCTTTCTCCAATCAAAGTACAGTACAGGAAATCTTAAGGATTTTTGTTTATTTGTATTGTCTTCATAAAAACAACTCATGTAGTCATTTTAATTCCTGTGAGTTTTTCCCCCCATGGTCTACATTTCTCAGATAGACAGATGGCCAGAGGTTGCTAAGGGAATATGGTTCAATATGTTTTACACTGCATTACAACTATGTTATTGTACACTAGTAGTCTTCACACCATTTTTTTTACTTTGCCATCCTTATTTTCTCCTTTCTCCTCACAGTGCTTTCATATCAACTCTTCTCTTCGCCTGGTTGCATCTTTATCCTTCTTAAACATTGTGTTCCTCTCCCTCACATTATCTGAAACCTGAAACCCCTGCCGTGGTGGCTACGTTACGCGCACCGGCTCAATCGTTAGATACTCAAATATAGATTCAAAATGGAACAAATATTTTCCTTCTGCTCCATCTTTGTGGTTCTCACATAGTTTTACTGTCATTTGAGGCGCAGAAGAACATGCTGAGAGCAGGCTCCTATGTGCTTTGCTCTTCCTCATTTTTAATTGGGGGGGTGGAGGAATAAACACAGAATAGCGCAATGCAGCAGTCAAAAAAAAAAAAAAAAGTTACAGTAGAGGAGCTTGCATCTCCTGTCTCCGTTGCATGCTCCACGCAGAGATATAAAGCCATTCTCAGACACTGGATCAATTATTCAAATGACTTTGTTCCAAAAGAGTTATATATCTAAATTTGACTCGCCGCGTCTGAGACAATAGCTCTCTCTCTCTCTCTCTCTCTCTCTCTCTCTCTCTCTCTCTCTCTCTCTCTCTCTCTCTCCCCCTCCCTCCCTCTCTCTCTTTCTGTATCTCCCGCCCTCATCTCCACTCATACTCCTGTCACCATAATATACTCCGTTCTCATGCATACAGATCAGTAAGCAGTAGTGTGTACAGTGCTATCAACACATGCACTTCACTGATGGAGTGAGTGGCTGAGTTTTAGCTGATGTCAGTGGCTAATGTGTTTGCCTTGAACTTTGATGCTTGCTTATCTATTTGTTTTTTTGGATCCACGTGATTTACTAGAACACCCTGAAATGGTGGCGTCTTCTGGGTGTTTTATTTCTTCCCAGTTGAACAGTAGGGGATCTAGGGCAATCATGGCCATTATTTCTTACGTGATGTTCCTGTCTTTGATGTAGGCGGATGAAAAGCTAAACTTGTATGCAAATGTAAATCTTCCGGGAGGTGATGTCAGTTTTGTACTTTGTAGAAGTTTCAGCTCAACTCTGGAGGAGTTGACAGACTTTGGCTCACTTTAAAATTTCTTTTTGAGTTGGTTAAAAAAAAAGAAAGAAAAAAATCATTTAGACTTTGTTTGTATTTTTTTTTGCTCAACTTGAACTTAGAGATCGTCACGTATCGTACTGGATATGTACCGAAAGGCAATCAAATGGAATGATTCTCAAATCGTTCTCATTAAAAAATTTGAGGAAATGTAAGTCGGTTCGAAACTGCGAGATTTCATGCTGTTCTTTGCTGTTCTGACAGATGTGATGGCAATAATCCCTGTCTGCAGGGCTGACAAACTCAGGGACACACTGTGCCTGAAGAGATGGGAGGCTCATTGGGGAGGGGGGGGGGGGGGGTTCAACTGCTAGATCTCGCTTCCCAGCATTGATCCGATAATGACTCTGTGAACAACTTCGTGTTCCCCCAGAAGGAGATGGATTGTGCAAGTTGGCACAAGGTCAGAAAGTGTCCCACCGAATGCTGACTCTCTTTTTATTTATTTATTCAACCCAGAATAATTATTGTACCACACTCTTACCTCCAGGGACATGAGCTTGTGTGGCTGTGGAAGTGCTTTTCAAAAGTATCTTCATTCATCATTTTATTAGCATAGGTAGTTTGAAAGCAATGGACTGAAAGCGTTGAGTAAGAGTAAATAAGTATATTTCCCCTTCCAACACCCATCCATCCAGCCATCCGTCTACCTAAGTAAAGCAATCCAGATATAGTAGTACACATCAAAATAAAAGGTGTTGTACGTGCGTTGCGCTGCATCGGCCCTTTAGTGTGCGCTGACAGTCTTTACAGTAGGTCCCAGTGAGAGACACAGCCAGGCACAGCTTTCTGTCTTGTCACGGGCCCCATGGAAACAAAACACTTGCTCTGTCATCTCCAGTGCCAGGTTTTGTGTCTGCCGGCTGCCTGGGCCTGTAGTAGATTTACCATGTTTGGCTATATGTGACATCTATTTCTAACGGCTGACTGTAGCCCACTCAGGCTGAGCTTTGATCTCCCAACATGTACCTATTTTCAGTGTTTTCAGTTATGAGTACAGGCGGGCAAAATTGGCAGGATTATCATTGATTTGAGCCACCCAATGATAATGATATGTCGCAATATTTAGTTTTTTAGAATTGGCTAATTGCTGAAAATGTGTAATTGTATATCTACTAAGCAAACAGTTGGGAGTATATGCTGTGATCCTTTTATGCTTTAAACATGGAATCATGATGACGATATTACCATCTACACTTTATTACAATATTTCAATGATCAAATGCAAAGTATCATATCACAATATCTATCTGTGTGTGTGTGTGTCTTTCTTTCTAGGTGTCTGATGGCAGTCTATCGGTGCTGTCCATCAACAGGGAGGACAGGGGGGCGTACACCTGCCGAGCTTTCAGCCCCCAAGGAGAGGTCATCCACACCACCCGTCTGCTAGTACAAGGTAGGGTCAAAGGTCATTCACACCAGGGTAGGGTCAAAGGTTGTTCAGTCCAGAGTAGGGTCATTTGGTCAATCACATCACCCATCTCCTAGTTAGTACCAGGTATGGTCAAAGGTCGTAGGTCATCCACACCAGGGTAGGGTCATAGGTCATCCACACCAGGGTAGGGTTATAGGTTGTTCACGACACTTACCTGCTAGTATAAGGTAGGACCACCGTTTGTGTTGGCTAAGGATTATTATAGCTCAATGTCTAGTATAGTAAGACATTTTGGATATTTGGCACATAGGTAGAATACTCTATTCAGCGTATCATCAGGGCACAGACTTAGCACCAGCCGCCAGCCAAATGCTGGTAAAATATGTAAGTGGCTGGTAGATTTGCTTCACTTAACAGCCAAAAAAACAATGGTAATCTATTCAGTGGCTGTTAAATTTTGAACATTCATTTGCCCTTTGCCTGGTGGACCAAAAAGTTAATTTTGCACCCTGTATCATAATATATTATATTCAGCATTATTGGTAGTATATAATATTCAGCATATATTATCTTTGGCATATGAGTAATATATTTGATTTGTCATATGGGGTAATATATTTGATGTGGTATATGGGGTAGTATATTATATGTGGCATATGGGTGGTATATTTGGCATGCGCTATTGTGCGCCTCTTCTATGTAAACCGCACCAGCTGTTCTGCTTACCTTTCAAGGAGACCTGTGGTGTTCAATCCAATGTGAGCAGAAAGTATCTCAATTGACATTTTTGTCTTTAGCACCCACACAAACAGCATCTCTTATCTTTAGCCTTCAGGATACATGATGGATAATGGTTTCAGCTCTGGTAGGACAACGCCAGGTGCACAACAAGTCATTTAGACAAACAATATTGGTAACAGATGTTCTCGCGAAACCAGGAGAGACGGCTAGGATGTTACGAGCTCCCAGACTGGTATGTTCCTTTAATCACTCAAAAGAAGTTTAACACAAATATGGTGAACCTGACCTCATTCTAGATCAAGATGAAGAGATGCAGTTTCTCCAAGATTGCGGTCCAACATGCCAGTGCGTTAGCCTACACTGGGTTGAGGAGATTATTATTAGTGATTTATACAACCGGGTTTGAACATCAACACAGAATGGGGCTCTGGGACCGCTGAATAAACATTTTAAGCGTTTTCTGATTTATGTTTCATTGCTAAGGCAGATGTTAATTTGCCTTGGTACAGAGCCAAATAATCAGCAAGTTATTAGTATCACGTTTCAAACATCTGTTTCACCGTCAATGTGTGTGTTTTCGTGGCGTGTATTGTTTGCCCAAGCAAATCAGCCCAAATAACCTACAAACTTCCTTTAAGGAAGTAACCCCCCACCCCTGCCACCACTGATTTGAGTGTGTCTTACTTGAAGACAATAAATAATTAAGGCTGGAACAAGGTTTTTCAGGTGGTTGCTTATCTTGTGTCTAATGTTGAGCTGGTTATTTGGCAGCCTTTCTGCCTCCTTCTGTAAAGGAGCAAAGACACATGTTATTTGTGAACTTAAGTTGTTGGTTTGAATCTGAGAGCGTGTTTGTAAAGACGGCATCAGAAGGAATGAGCTTGAGTGATCTTGACATTGTGATTTGTCTGAGCTTTAGGACAGATGGACTTTGACAGAAAAGGGTAATTCCCCAAAGTAACAAAGATCAGGGCTAAACTTGCCCTGTCATTGATTATTTAAGTTGCTTTGGCCATGCTAAATTCCCAGTAGGCAGTGCAGTTCAGTGATGAATAATTCATTGGACAATTAATATTTCATGGCAATATTAGCATGATATTAATAGTCAAGTTACTTTTATTCTATCATACTGACAAGGCTAGTGTTTTTCCAAATAGGTTGCGTTGCCTGGCTACATGTGTGGCTATTCACAACTGTGCTGCTCCATTTCAAACAGATTCAACGTCTTATTTCAGGCAGGGGAATAATTGTGAATAATTGTGAATTTCTTATCTTTCACTCCGTCACAAATAGAAATGTTTTACACCAGGCGGATTTATTTGTCTGTTTTTTGACTCTTGAGTTTGAAAAATCGCACACACACGGACGCAGACACACACACACACACACACACACACACACACACACACACACACACACACACACACACACACACACACACAAACACACACTTCTCTAGAAACATTGCACGTTCCTCCCTTGACACCTCACAGGCAGCGTAAATAAATCAGCGTATTCTGTTAGTGTGGCCTTGTGTGGTTAATATTGCATGACAAAAGGCTAATTGGTGGTAAACCGTGGCGTTCACCTGATTTCACCAATGAGAACGGTTTGTAACTCTTCAGAAGTCACATGGCTCTGCATCACACCCTATCCGGGTTTGGGATGGGCGGAGCCATCAGGGTGTCAGATAGGTGTGTCAGATTATTAGAGGTTATCCTGGAAAGCAACCAGACAGCAGATCAACGATGCTGCCGCCACTGAGCCAGCCAGCCTGCTTCCTATGCTGGAAGCAGGCCCACAAACAATCCAATGTGCACACTTGTGTCTCTTCACTCACACACACACACACACACATGCTCATACACACATGCTCACATACACACACACACACACACACACACACACACACACACACACACACACACACACACACATACGAAAGCACAAACAAACACACACACACATGCAGGCAAGTACATCCACGCGCACACACACACACACATACACACACTGTATATGCACACATGCGCACACACAGAGTTATAAACAAACAGACATTTGGCATTCACCAGAGTAAACACGCACACAAACACACATACATATGCAGGTTCTGGACAAACTCTGTCTCCACACTGTCAGTTTGACACAAAGACACAAATACCCCCGCACACATACACATACAGACACACACACACACACACACACACACACACACACACACACACACACACACACACACACACACACACACAGTCAGAGACACTTGTGTCGTCTGGTGCTGGTGGTGGTTGGTAATGCTAATGGAGCTGGCAGATGGAAGCGGTCTGCCTGTTAAAGGCTCAGGCCCTGGGCTCAGATCACAACATATGGGGCTTGCACTTTAAAGTGGCAACACTTACTTGTCTCTCCCTGTGTGAGTGCATATGTGTGTGTGTGTGTGTGTGTGTGTGCGTGTGTGTGTGTGTGTGTGTGTGTGTGTGTGCGTGTGTGTGTGTGTCCTGTACACAGACACTTGCTTGCCGTTTAAAGATTAGGGTTTTGAGGGTTTGACCGGCTTGATGATGGCTGAGTGAATTAATGCTAAGTGATGGTAGATGCATAATGTGTTCATACTTAGACACGAGGAATGTGTTTGAAAACAAGAGCTAGGAACAATGAGTTAGAAGAAAAATATCGCTTTTATTCAGCCAGATTCGTAACACGGTTCATTCAGTGAAAGCTTTGGGTCGGAGGCTGCCGTGTGCTTTCTATCACAGCAAACACATATTTTGAAAATAACGACAATCTTATTGTTTGTGTTTCATGTTTGTTTCCTCACTTCTTCTACCCGTTTGAATGCAGCATAACAAAAAAAGAGGAACCGTAGAAGAAGAGTAGGGCAGCCATGTTGAAGGACACAGGAACAACAGGCACGAGCTCCCAAGACAAAGGGAAAGCTTGTATAAACACACACACTGACATTGCTGAGTTCGGACATGTGATTGGGATTGTAGTTCAAGAGAGAGCAGTTGCAAAGGGAATGATAAAGATGAAACGTCCTTTGATCCACATGGGCTCTAGCATGACCTCCGGGCAACATAGACAGAAGGCTTTCCGTCACATATTCAGCCTGGCTCACACATAGAGAATTAAGAGGAATATCATAGCCACTTTGTTTCTCAGATAACAGCAGTTATTTCTCAGTTAACTTTGATCTATCTTTGTCTGTCTTTGTTATAGGTCATTAGACACACAAGATTGTGAAGTTTTAGACTATACACACACACACACACACACCACACCATACCACACCAGAGCACACCACACACACACACACACACACACACACACACACACACACACACACACACACACACACACACACACACACACACACACACACACACACACACACACACACACACACACACACACACACAGCTAAGTGGTGTTTCAGTTTCCACTGCCACACCAGACTGGTCAGCAGCATTAGTGTTAGCAGGTTAAGGGGCTTTACTGGCCAGGGGTTAAGCAGGGGTTAAGGTAGGGAAATAATGAAGGAAGCAAAATGTGTGTAAAATATGTGTATGAGAGCCAAAGGGGGGGGGGGGGGGGGGGGGGACCAAGCATCTGGCGCAGCTGGGGTCAAACAATGCCGTCCCATAATCCTTGATGACAAACACAAACAGCAGACAGTATGGCTGAGTTGTACTATTCCACACATCTCTTGGACGGGTATTGGTTGCATGTTGTGTGTGTTAATCCCGGCGTTTCACTTTAGTCCACTTGACCTCTGGTGCATTGTGTAGCCTATAGCCCTTGTGTTGTAATCGTCAATAGACACAATGAAGGAGGTTTAGTGAGTTAAGTTAAGTTTTGGTATTGATTTTAAAAATAGTTTTTTGTTTTCTCATAGGCCCCAAAAAACGGAAAACAAAGAGAGGGCTGAACATTGGCTGTCGCGCAACTTTTCTTTTTTTTTTTTCTTTTTAAGAAAGTGATGAAATGTATATACCAGCCCAGAACAATATGTTCTTTATTTTGTCTCAATGATGTCAACTTTCCTTGCGTCCTGCATGCTTCCTGATTTTAGAAACACTATTGTTCCACCTTTAGCACCACTTTAAGTAGTGGATGCTATCAACCACACATGCTGCTTTTTGTTTCTCCTCCTCCTCCTCTGGCCCTGAGGACCGTTGTAGCGATAGTCGTAACCTCACCGACGCTGTTCACCGTTTCACCGTTCACTTCCACATAGCATGCAAGAGCATCACATCGACCTCTGTTGCTTGATCAATTTGCATGATTCACAATCTTGCCAAATTTCTTGGCAAAAAGCCTTTGAGACATACAGTAGGGAAATGCATATGTTAGACTCCATATATATTAGCTTATTTATTTATTATTATTTTACACATTTTAGTGGTTGCCATGTGTTGTTTTTGTTGTTCTTTCTGTGTTTGAAATGATGAGTGGGTAATGAATCGATGGTAAAATAATAATACGTCTCCGTTTCCTCAACCTTATGCAGTTCCAATTATCAACTTTTAAGGAAAGAAGAAAAGTCATTACACACTCCATCTCATTACCATGCTTCTCGATATGTCTAAGCTGCAAGTATATTTAGATATGACTGTTGGTTTGTCCTATATATTTTAGTTTTTATCAACAAACAGATGGTGGAAGTGTCCCTATTTTTTCAATGAATAATCATACGGTACATTTAGCCTGGAACACAACAATAGGCTCAAGCATTATGCGTGTCAGCATTTCAGTTGGCAGTCTGATCACATAATTATAGCATTATCGACGCTGTGAGTGCACTCCAATGATAAATCAATCAATCAACCAATTAATCAATTTATCCATCCATCCATCAATCAACCATGGTTCAATCAATAAATCATCATGTTACAGACACACATTTCCCACAGTTGGATAAAGATTTTGATTTCACTAGCACAACCATAAAATCAATATTTTCTGGCTGCTGTGTCAATGTTCCCACAGGCCCACCCTTCATCGTCTCGCCGCCGGAAAACATCACAGTGAACATCTCCCAGGATGCCTTCTTCACCTGCCAGGCCGAGGCCTACCCGGGCAACCTGACCTACACCTGGTTCTGGGAGGAGGACAACGTCTTCTTCAAGAAGTAAGGCCCCGCTAGTACTGCCCGTTACCTGCCTTGATGTAATATATTGCATCAGCCATGAACAAAGTAGAACCATGAACAAATTCTGCAAATGCTGCCAACAAGGTAAGTGATGGTAAGTGAAGGTTAATCACCACGAGTGGATTACAGTCACAGGTCACAGCAAACACCAACCTGTCAAGGCAGGCTGTGGAAAACCTTCTGGGGTCTAAAGCTAAAAAATAGCTATTTATGAGCTGGGAAAAGCTTCTGAAAGAGAATCTGTGATCCTTAAATCCATCAAGCCACACAAGAAGCCGCAGAGACGGATATATTTCAGTCAGAGAATATCCTTTAAACGTGCTTGCGTATATTTGTGGTTTTATTTTGTATGAAAAGTGTGCACAGGCGCGTGTGTGTGTGTGCATGTGTGTCTGACGTGTCCTGCATAGCGTATACGTCTGCCATACACAGCCATAGGCCAATGACATTTTTCCTGAGTTTTGACAAGACGTTTGGACAAAAACATGACACCCCTGTCTTTTCTGTTTACCGGCCAGCTACGCAGTGGACCAATACAGTCATGACATTATGAAGGCTCACGTTTGGTGTTTCACATTTCCCGATATGCTGTGTTACAGCAACACATGCCTTGTTACACTGTTGCAGAAATACTTGCTAAATTACCTGATTCGTGTACAGAACACGACATTTCTAATGACATTTCTAATATGCACATAAATGTATGCTAATGCTTTTTTTTTTTTAAACTAATAACTAATATGAACATGAAAAATTCAGAGTTTTTGGCCCAGCATTAGTTATCCCACAACTGCTAATGTGTCAACTCCAATTGAAGGACAGATCCCAAGTTAATGCAATGTTTAACAGAATGTTAAAACCAGCACATCCAGTCTCTTTTTACATCGGACACACATCGTGTGCCATTCAACATAACATGACTACAATCCCCAAAGTCATGGGAAGTTATCCGCTGTTATCCTTGTTTGTCAGCCTGTGTACAGGAAGCCCTGTATAACAGCCTCTAGCCTCTGGTCTTTTATTAATAGCAACAATTCATCTGGTGGACGCATGATCAGCTCTGTCAAAGGCGCTATTTTTAGAGCGTTGCGGGAGCACTCTCAAGAGGAATCCACGGTGTGAGGAGAACAGCCTCTCTCCTCTCCTCTCTGCTCTCTCCTCCGAGTCAGATAACTCTATTCTTTATTTCATTTTTAATGGGCTGCAAAACCGCAGCCTCTTTGGCTGTGGAGGCTGCAGAGGCCCAGACATGTGGAGGCTGCTGCGTCACCCTCCCTCCCTGTCCCTGCCTGCCCATCAGCCTTACCCTCCCTCTCTGTCCCTGCCTGCCTCCCAGCCTTACCCTCCCTCTTTGTCCCTGCCTGCCTACCAGCCTTATCCTCCCTCTCTGTCCCTGCCTGCCTATCAGCCTTACCCTCCCTCCCTGTCCCTGCCTGCCTACCAGCCTTATCCTCCCTCTCTGTCCCTGCCTGCCTCCCAGCGGTACCCTCCCTCCCTGTCCCTGCCTGCCTCCCAGCCTTACCCTCCCTCTCTGTCCCTGCCTGCCTCCCAGCCTTACCCTCCCTCCCTGTCCCTGCCTGCCTCCCAGCCTTCCCCTCCCTCTCTGTCCCTGCCTGCCTCCCAGCCTTCCCCTCCCTCTCTGTCCCTGCCTGCCTCCCAGCCTTACACTCCCTCTTTGTCCCTGCATGCCTCCCAGCGGTACCCTCCCTCCCTGTCCCTGCCTGCCTACCAGCCTTATCCTCCCTCTCTGTCCCTGCCTGCCTATCAGCCTTACCCTCCTCCCTCCCTGTCCCTGCCTGCCTCCCAGCCTTACCCTCCCTCTCTGTCCCTGCCTGCCTCCCAGCCTTACCCTCCCTCCCTGTCCCTGCCTGCCTCCCAGCCTTACCCTCCCTCTCTGTCCCTGCCTGCCTCCCAGCCTTACACTCCCTCTTTGTCCCTGCATGCCTCCCAGCGGTACCCTCCCTCCCTGTCCCTGCCTGCCTACCAGCCTTATCCTCCCTCTCTGTCCCTGCCTGCCTATCAGCCTTACCCTCCCTCCCTGTCCCTGCCTGCCTACCAGCCTTATCCTCCCTCTCTGTCCCTGCCTGCCTCCCAGCCTTACCCTCCCTCCCTGTCCCTGCCTGCCTCCCAGCCTTACCCTCCCTCTCTGTCCCTGCCTGCCTCCCAGCCTTACCCTCCCTCTTTGTCCCTGCATGCCTCCCAGCGGTACCCTCCCTCCCTGTCCCTGCCTGCCTCCCAGCCTTAGCCTCCCTCTTTGTCCCTGCATGCCTCCCAGCAGTACCCTCCCTCCCTGTCCCTGCCTGCCTACCAGCCTTATCCTCCCTCTCTGTCCCTGCCTGCCTATCAGCCTTACCCTCCCTCCCTGTCCCTGCCTGCCTATCAGCCTTACCCTCCCTCCCTGTCCCTGCCTGCCTCCCAGCCGTACCCTCCCTCTTTATCCCTGCATGCCTACCAGCCTTATCCTCCCTCTCTGTCCCTGCCTGCCTCCCAGCCTTCCCCTCCCTCTCTGTCCCTGCCTGCCTCCCAGCCTTACCCTCCCTCTCTGTCCCTGCCTGCCTACCAGCCTTACCCTCCCTCTATGTCCCTGCCTGCCTCCCAGCTTTATCCTCCCTCTCTGTCCCTGCTTGCCTACCAGCCATGCCACAGCAACATACCGTGGTAACAGTAACAGTGGGACCAAATGATGCCTGTGGGTCCCGCTTCTGGCGTTCAACCTTCTGTTCTCTCTCGCTCTCGCTCTCACTCTCGCTCTTCCCCCCTCCCCCCGAAACCCACATCCCTCCTGCTGTCTCTGTTTGGCCTTCTGTTGGGTCCACCACTGCGGCTGTGCTACTGAATTAACTTCAAATCGTCATGGATGGACACGTGCGTGCGCAGTTGCACACTTGCATTTGGACTAGCACACATACGCTTGACATACTTATTGGTGTTATGGCCACAGTTAAATCAAAAGTATTATATATATATATATTTGAGAGCGGTCCATATTCACAATACATTTTCTTGTGATTTGACACGACTTACTAATCCTTTGAACACGTCTACTTTCCTTCCTCACCTTCCTCACTTGTCTACTTTTTTCATTTGTCTACTTTCCTTGTGTCCACTCTCACAGTGACCTGAAGCGCAGAGTCAGTATTCTCATCGACGGTTCCCTCATCATCGCTCAAGTCAAGCCCGAGGATGCTGGGAAATACACCTGTAGCCCTAGCAACAGCCTGGGTCAGACCCCAACCGCCTCCGCCTACATGACAGTGCAATGTAAGTAGCTTGCTGGTACCCTCCAGAAACCAATCACTATTAGTTGTAACAATTGATCGGAGAAGCTAGGATGTACTGCGTATTGGAAACTTTGTGTGGTGAACTCACTGTTTTTCCTTCAGTCCTTCAAACTCGTCAAGTAAACCTATTAAGAGAGACAAACAGAAGAGATATAGACTGGATCAGTCTAGCGGCCATCTTGCTTCAAAACACTAGCTGAATGGGGAATTTAACATTCAGTTCCCCCATTCAGCCAAGATGGCCGCTAGCTGAATAAGGGCCTATTGGTTGACAAATTGAACATTTTGTTGTTCAGTTGTCTGTACTCAAGAGCGCGAACCAATTTTTAAGTTGGTTTTGAAACCACTCACTGTATGACACATCACAACATCAGAGCATAGGACAGACTTTTGCAACCTACGATGTCAGTGTCATAATTGAGCAAGGGAATACACAGACACATACTGTGTATTCCCTTGCTAAAATATGCCCAGAGCTGCAGACTCCCTTCTTTTTTCTCATTGACTCACAAAACATTACATTACAAAACACATATTGTTTATTTGCGTTGTGGAAATGATTTGGGCATGCAACGCGTCTGATCGGCGTATTTGTGGCTGAATTCCAATCGGCTGAATCCCGCCTAATCCCACCGTGTGTGTGTGTGTGTGTGTGTTTGGTCTTTCTTGAAACTTTTCCTCTCCCTTGTTTGCCCTGCTCTTCTCCTATATCTTCTCACGCACTGGATCCTGAATATGTACCTGCATCATGTACTATGGATGCATGCATGACGTGTTAATAAACGTCCTACGTTGAGATATTATACATACATGAGTTACGCATGATGACTGTCGCGCCTGGAGTGCACTGACACATACACACCCACTGGCACGTATTGGACTCCTTGAGGCACACTAGAAACCTTCAAGGCTCCTGTCGTCACTACACACACACACACACACACACACGGACGTGCACGCAACATGCACGTCTAGCCTGTAATCAAGGTATGCCTGGGAGCTG
This sequence comes from Merluccius polli, assembly GCA_030340625.1. Classification (NCBI taxonomy): domain Eukaryota; kingdom Metazoa; phylum Chordata; class Actinopteri; order Gadiformes; family Merlucciidae; genus Merluccius; species Merluccius polli. The sequence continues at coordinate 79,018 of JAOPHQ010003749.1, forward strand.
ACAAGGTGGAGAATGATTGATTAAGACAATGCGTAGTAACGGGACATCTGTGTCCTGGGATAAGAGGAGAGAGGGGAGAGAAGGAGAGGGGGAGAGAAAGAGAGGGAGAGGGGGAGAGAAAGAGAGGGAGAGAGAGAGAGAATGACCGAGAGACAGCGAGAGTGCATGAGCATGGAGGAATGCCGTGATTGGGTGTGCTGGCAGTCGTCTAGGCAACAGACATTTTGCATTACCCCTCCCCTCCACGTCAGCTCCACATTACAGCATGTCTGTGTGTGTGTGTGTGTGTGTGTGTGTGTGTGCATATGACACGCAAGAGGTGGGCAGCGCCAGTCGTGAGAACGGCAGAGTTGGGGAGCTGTAGATGAGGAGGGGGGAGAGGAGGGGGATGATTACATCATCGCCGTAACAGCGGGTGGGCCGCTAGGCGCCGCGCTCTGGCGTTCTCTGTAGCGTCCCCCCCCCCCCCCCCCCCTCCTCCTCCGATCCCCCCCCAGCCTCGCTCGGCTCCCCGTCTCTCGCTCAGCTCCCCGTCTCTCGCTCCATCTCTGTTTCTCTCTCTCATTTTCTACAGCCAGCATACATTTAAAAATATATATACAAATATGTACACCGTCCTTTCCTTCTCCTCCTCTTTCCTTCCTTTCTGCTTTCCCTCTCCTGCTCTTTTCTGTGGAAGTGGGGGGGGGGGGGGTGACGGGGGGGGGGGGGGGGGGGGGTGATTTGCTCCTCACAACCCTCCCTGCACTCCTCTCACAGCCTGGTCTTGATCTAATCTCCCTGTCATTAAGCCTGTCATTAAGTCTCTCTCGCTCTCTCCCTCTCTCTCCCTCTCTCTCCCTCTCTGTCTCTCTCTCTCTCCCTCTGTCTCCCTCTCTCTCCCTCTCTCTCCGGCTCTTTCCCTCTCGCTCTCTCCCTCTCTATCCCTCTCCCTCTTGCTCTCATCCTCTCCCCCCCCCCCCTCTCCGCTATCTGCACCCCCCCGCCCAGCCCCCCTAAAAACTGTGAGAGCAGTGGGATCCCAGCGTGTCGTGTGAGATAGTGGTGTAGTGTCTATATTTAGAAACTTGGCAGAAACCCTCGTCTGTCTGCACCGATGGTAGTGCCAAATGCACCTTCCCTGGGCTCAGAATGGCTGGTCTGTCTGTCTGTCTGTCTGTCTGTCTGTCCATCCATCTATCTGTCTATCTATCGATCTGGATCCATCTATCTATCTATCTATCTATTTCTCAGGCATTCTGTAGTCTATTACACATGACATCATCTATGACACACACACACACATATGGCTTCCTTCACACATGATGTCGCTCATCGTTTTCCTTTCTGCCTGCTAGGTCACCACATCTCTCTCTCTCTCTCTCTCGCTCTCGCTCTCTCTCAACCTTACATCATCTTACCTGTCCCTGTTTGGTACGCACGCTGCATCACGCCCCTCCCTCCAATCCTTCTGACCAATCAGCAGCACTCTCTCTCTCTATCTCCTGCTCTCTCCCTCCCCCTGCTGCACTGCACACGCTCACCCCCACCCAACTTTTATTATGTCACCTCCTCCTCTCCTCTCCCCCCCCCCCCGCATCTCCTCTCATCTACTCTCTTCTCATCTCCTCACCTCAACCGTCTTCTCATATCCATTGCTCTCATCTCCTTTTTTTTTTCTCCTTTTCCTCCACTTCTTCTTCTTCTTCTTCTTCTTCTGAATACTTCAACTAGAGGGGTTAAGGGTTTTTGTGGGGTCAATGCAGGTGGGCTTCCAGCTTTGCAACCTAAGCAGATAGCCCTTCGGTTCCTTGTGAGAGCTGGATGACATCATCTGGTAGCATGGCGGTGACGTCAGCTGTAGTTCGCTTGGCGGATACGACTGCAGCAGAAAATAAATAAAGAAAAGGAAAAAAGAAAAAAAGAGGAAGAAATGAGATTCCCATTCTTTGTTTGAATGATGGCCATGTCAATGTGATGTGAAGGTTGTCTGGCGTTGGTGACTATACATGTGCTTTTTTATACGTTCATTTTAAATCAGATATCAATAACATTTAAACAATTGTGATTAAATCAACATCTATATTTTTTAATCAAGATTGGAAACCGCGTGCACACACCTACACACACGCACACACACACACACACACACACATACACGCACAGAGCTCCAGCTGCTGATTGCCTTCATCATATAATGTTGAGCTCACTTCCCATTAAAATTATTAATTTCTCCCCCCACTAGCGACTCTGATTACTGCTACGATAATCAACAGCAACACCCCACAAACAAGATTTGTTTTCCTACACAGTTTCACTTCCAGTTTCATTATCCACTTCAATTGTGTGTTCCTCCCCAGACCCTGCCCGCGTGCTAAACATGCCCCCCGTCATTTACGTGGCCATCGGCCTGCCCGGCTTCATCCGATGTCCCATAGACGCCAACCCGCCGGTTACCATGGTGAAGTGGAAGAAGGACGGGCTTCCTCTACGGATAGAGAAGGTGCAGTTCCCCGCTGTGATGACTAAAAGAGTTTGAGGCGCATAGTGTTGAAGAGAGTGGTGTGTGTTCGAGCCAAAAACGATTCCTCGAATGTGTCCCTCTGTGCAGAGGGAGTCATCTGAGGACGTCACTGAGAACCTGTTGAGAAGCTATTGGCACTCTGAGACTCTGACTTAACGATATGTTTGGAGCTCATGGACGTTGCGGACGTTGCTCATGGACGTTAAGTGTGATTAAATAGGCGATTACATAATTGCTGTTAAACTGTATGCAAGAGATATAAGTCCGCGTCATTGTGAATCCACGTCCATTCATACGTGGGATTCACATTTTTCAAAATGTGTTTTCTTCAGCCACTAAGATACTGTGACTGATTGCCGCAAATCAACACATTTTGTATGTTTTCTGACCTTCAAATCTTTAAGTTTAAGTTAAACATAGAAAGAGTCTTCTATGTTTGTCTGGGGGTCTTCTGTGTTGTTGTAAAACTAGGGCTAGGCAATACATCGATATTATATTAATATCGTGGTATGAGACTATATATCGTCATAGATTTTGGATATCGTAATATCTTTTGTGATGTATTTTTCTGGTTTTAAAGGTTGCATTACAGTAAAGTGATAAAAAAAGAGAAAATACTCTTGTGAAGGCATTTATCAAGTATTTAATTCACAGGTGTATACAAAAATAGGCTTTACCATGTGGTTATTTTATATGGACTATTTATTTATTGAATGAACACCGCCCCATCACAGTACCCCGGCTGGAGCCAGACTGACGACGGGAGTATCCGCGTGGCGGAGGTGACGGAGGACTCTCTGGGCACCTACACCTGCATGCCTTACAACGCCCTGGGCTCCATGGGATGGTCCACTCCTGCCCCCCTGGTGCTAAAGGTTCGTTCTTGTGGTCCTCTGTTGTTGTTATTTTCTGGCTTTTATTTTAAAGTAGTGTTATTGTGGCCTTAGTTTTTAAGTTCATTGAGCATTGGTTTTTACATTATTTTACCCCCTGGTGTTCATTTTGTTTAATTTTATTTGTATTGACTTATATTTATGGATTTTTAACATTTTATTGTTGTAATTTTATGTCTTGGACATTTTTTTAAACATTTTTGTTTGTTTGTGATGTTTTAGTTTTGGTATGTGAAGCACTTTGGGCTGCATGTTTGTATGAAAGATGCTATATAAATAATGTTGAGTTGAGTTTTCTGCTTGTTAGCATGGATGGTATTGGCCTATTAGCTTTCTTTTGGACGCTCATCATTGTCTCATTTTCGTGGGGGGTTGACTTCGCTTTGCTTTTTTTGGTGGGGGGTTGGTCAGGACCCTCCCAAGTTCTCGGTGGTTCCTGGAGGGGAGTACAGGCAGGAGGTGGGCAGAGAGCTGGTGATCCCCTGTGAGGCGGAGGGGGACCCCTTTCCCAACATCACCTGGAGAAAGGTGAGGCATCCTGGTAGCCAAATAGAGACCACACTACACTATTTTGGTGTGATCGATGGCGTTATATCTGTTATGTGTTGAGTTGAAGCAGTGCCAAAGTGCAATTAAAAGTGAAAGTGAAAGTGTTTTCTTGGTAAAATAGTTACCGATGCAGAGGATTGAGGAAACGATGAGAGTAATTTTATTTGGAACAGCTTTTATGGGTTTTTAATGATGTGTTCACGACGGATGTCGTCATGGGTCTCGATTCAAAATCATAAATCTCACAAGAGCTAACGATACACAACCACCATTTCATCCACTGGTACCATGGTATGTACTGGTGTCCTATATCATGTGTTAGTTCACCAAAGATACACTATATTTGTTACTGACGCTATCATTATCGTTTTATCTCTATGAACATTTGCATTCACAGTGACAAACAGACACACGTCTTTTGTTGCATATTATTGTGGTATGTATTGTCCTTGCGTTGGGTGTGATCACGCCACAGGTAGGGAAGCCCAGTCGAAGCAAGCACAACGTCCTGCCCCGCGGCAGCATACAGTTCAAGTCGCTCACCAAGGAAGACCATGGCGAGTGGGAGTGTGTCGCCACCAACGTAGCCACGAGCATCACTGCCAGCACCCACCTCCTAGTCATAGGTACAGGGTTTGTTCACACACACACACACACACACACGCATTACACACATTATGCATTACACACACACACACACGTGCGTACGTGCGCACACTCACACACACACACACACACAACCACATGCATGCATACACATACACTTACAGCCACATGCACCAACACACATGCATGCATACACACATGCATACACACACACATACATAAGCATGCATGCACACATACATTATGTTCCAATATACAGGAGTATAATAACTTGTTTCCCCCCAATTTCCCATCATCCCTTGCAGGCACAAGCCCGCATGCCCCCGTCGGCATCCACGCGGTGGCGTCCTCCACCTGGGCCAACGTGTCGTGGGAGCCCGGCTACGACGGGGGCTTCCCACAGACATTCTCAGTCTGGTACGGACATGTGTGAGTCATCCCTGCTTGCTTTGCTTCCCGCTTTCCTTCTTTCTCTCGTCTTCTCCTTCTTCTTCTCCTCCTGCTTCTTCTAAATAGTTCCTCGAAGGTGGTTCCAGAAGTTTCTCTTCTTCTTCTTCTTCTTCTTTTATTTGTCCTATGATTCCTCTTCCTCTGGGCGGTGTTCAGGGTGCTGGTGGGAAAGGGGTGGAAATACAGTGAGCAGCCTGCTGTATTTCCACTTACCTTCGAGCAAAGTGTATTTTTATCTCCCCAATTTTCCAGCCAGATAATTTTAAAATAAGAAGTGCCTTTGTGCTAAACACCACCCAGAGGTCTCCACGCCCCGCTGCTACTGCTGCTGTTTTTGACGCTCTATCGCTGCAATACCAGGGGAAATCAGGCCATATAATAGGATGTATACCCGGTAAAACTATGGAGTTATAGGTTAAACTATGGAGTTATAGGTTCAAAGTTATTCCTTTCCATACGGTTTGCTTGAAAATGATAGGACGTAAGCTTGTGCCAACCTTTTTGACACCCCAAACTACCACTCAGAATGAGCTAGCTGTTAATTAACAATTAACCCATTGTGGCACACCTTGTCTACCACTATGTAGAGGGCGGTAATATGTATATATCACAATGTGCAATGTGTGTCATTTTTTACAACCCTAAATGTGTTTTATGCACCCAGAGGTAGTCCAGGTTGTAATTATCAAGTCATTATCTGTGAGTACATTGGCTGACGTCAAGTCCACCACTAATACTATCTGAGACAAACTTTGACTTGTGCAAAAATGAAACGTTGCCTCGAGATAGGGTAGGCGGTGTGAATCAGTTTTGTAGAAATCATACAGTATTTATTTGAAATGTTTGTATAATTGATGTTATCTTTGAAAATGAACTCGAACTTCTCAGTACTAAACCGTCATTGTTACAAAAACAAGTGCTGTAGGACCTTGCTATGAGCCACATTGCACACATTGTCACACATCCACATTGTCCAACTGAGAGTAGACCAAATGTTGCTCTAAAAAAACCACCCCAGGTAATTCTGTGGGAGGAAGAAATGTACAATATAAATGTCTTCTAGCCCGGTACAGTTAAACGCTCTGTGTCTTTATGTTTGCCCTACAATAGATGTTTGTGTATATCTTCAGGTGTGTGTTTTATTGTTGTGCTGACGATTGTGTTTACTATCGTACAGAGTAGATAGTACAGTCCAGTGTTAACCCCCCCCCCCCCCCCCCCTGGGAACACCATGAGTCAGTCAAATATACAGTTTTCTCCTTTGTCGTATCTCCGTTTTCATGTATTTACATTCGATTGCATCACCTCATCGCGCAGTTGCAAAATATGACGTGGTGCAGGAACAGTGTAGTGTTGGAGTGCAGGGGCGGGTCATACGCGTTTAATATTTCAAGGAACCCACTGGAACATCGACGTTTTGTGCAAAGTGAGAAACGGCTTCGGAGGAGGATATAAAACTTTATGCGATTCAGTCAGCTGTAATTTTTATGACACCGATAAATCACCCGCCCAAGTGTGGTTTTGTTCCTCGGAAAAATTATTAACAATGTTTTTATGCATTCCACATAAGGTGATATTTCAAGTTTCAACATATTACGTTTTAGGGCAGGGAGACGGCACTAATAAACGAAAATGTACACATTACATTTTCACATTAATGTCACCCCTTTTTTTTGGACATTTACACCCCATCTCCGTGGGTGGCGCTGCGTCTTTACCGCGAGCGTGTCATCGCCATCACCTTCAGACATCAATAACTTTCTATTAGCTTGTCTGAGTCTCGCTGCAAGAGTAATAGGCATGAGTGTCCATTCATCCCCCTCCTCTCTAGCACTCAGCACTCCATCTTGCATTGTGGACACTGAAATATGGCCGCTCATTCGCACCAATACAACAACGCTTCGTGTCCTTGGCTTATGTCACCACCGGTGTAGCGCGCACACGCACACGCACGCACGCACACACACACACACACACACACACACACACACACACACACACACACACACGATGAAATGTCCAGTGTGTTGGCAGCTCCAATGAGATAATCGTCGTAGGACCAACACACCGACCCCCTGCTGGAGACACTGAGGGGTCTCTGATATTGAATATCAGCTATCAGATAACAGAGAGGACCTGCAGTGATATTATGCCTTATTACACGGCTTCGTTGAATACTCGATTCTGATTGGTCAATTTCGGCATTCTACGGTCTGTTATTTCTGAATAGCCGACCGCTGCTATGAGTGGCAGACGGCTGCTATGAGTAACAGACCGCTGCTATGAGTAACAGACCGCTGCTATGAGTAACAGACCGCTGCTATGAGTAACAGACCGCTGCTATGAGTAACAGACCACTGCTATGAGTAACAGACCGCTGCTATGAGTAACAGACCGCTGCTATGAGTAACATACCGCTGCTATGAGTAACAGACCGCTGCTATGAGTAACAGACCGCTGCTATAAGTAACAGACCGCTGCTATGAGTAACAGACCGCTGCTATGAGTAACAGACCGCTGCTATAAGTAACAGACCGCTGCTATGAGTAACAGACCGCTGCTATGAGTAACAGACCACTGCTATAAGTAACAGACCGCTGCTATGAGTAACAGACCGCTACTATGAGTAACAGACCGCTGCTATGAGTAACAGACCGCTGCTATGAGTAACAGACCGCCGCTATGAGTAACAGACCGCCGCTATGAGTAACAGACCGCCGCTATAAGTAACAGACCGCCGCTATAAGTAACAGACCGCTGCTATGAGTAACAGACCGCTGCTATGAGTAACAGACCGCTGCTATGAGTAACAGACCACTGCTATAAGTAACAGACCGCTGCTATAAGTAACAGACCGCTGCTATGAGTAACAGGCCGCCGCTATGAGTAACAGACCACTGCTATAAGCAACAGACCGCTGCTATGAGTAACAGACCACTGCTATAAGTAACAGACCACTGTTATGGACTGTAGCATCTAACAGACAATTTTTTTTCGTCATTACACACATACACAACATTGAACGTATTCCTTTATTTTCAGTGATTTTGAGATTTAGACGCTACTATTTCTTCTAATAATAAATGTTTTTCGATTCACGTTTTTATTGCAACAAGCCTATCTGAATGGACGTTCAGATAGGTTAGATTTGGTCGTCTTTTAGGGGTGTAGTACCTTATATTCCAATAAGGGGGGGGGAGTTCAGTTGCACTTTGTTCATGAAAACCACATCAGAGGGCTTTACCAATAGACAGCATGTACATTGTATTTGGTGACAGGGCAGGGCATGGTTACAGGGCATGGTTATAGGGCAGGCCATGGTTACAGGGCATGGTTATAGGGCAGGGCATGGTTACAGGGCATGGTTATAGGGCAGGCCATGGTTACAGGGCATGGTTATAGGGTAGGGCATGGTTACAGGGCATGGTTACAGGGCAGGGCATGGTTACAGGGCATGGTTACAGGGCATGGTTATAGGGCAGGCCATGGTTACAGGGCATGGTTATAGGGCAGGCCATGGTTACAGGGCATGGTTATAGGGCAGGCCATGGTTACAGGGCATGGTTATAGGGCAGGGCATGGTTACAGGGCAGGGCATGGCAGCAGGTTGTATGGTTACAGGGCAGGGCATGGCAGCAGGTTGTATGGCTGTGCAGCATGGGCTTACCAACGTCAACATGTTTGAACTCTGTACTTGTTATGTCGTGTACTGAATGAATGCCTAATTGTTTGTATACTGATGTGCGTATCAGAATACAATACTTTAAGACAGTTGGATAAGTTCAAATAAGGTCAAACTGCATGAGCAAGCTCCATCACAACTATCACATTTATATTACGCGTGGTCCTGCCGGTATCGCTGAGCTAGGGCTTTCCACACTCTATATATTATGTACTGCTGGAGCGCATCATACATCACAGGGAGCCATCGACAGGCAAAACAGCACGCAGCTCCACTCTAACTCGATCTCAGTAAGGCCATGCTCACCCCCCCCCCCTTCCCCCCCTCCCCGCAGGCTGAAGAGGGAGCGGTTGGGACCACACGACTGGCTGTCGGTCCCGGTGCCCGGGGGCCAGCCGTGGCTGCTGGCGGCCGGCTTGGAGCCAGAGACGGCCTACCAGTTCAGCGTGCTGGCCCAGAACAAGCTGGGCACGGGCCCCTTCAGCGAGGTCGTCACTGTGAACACACTAGGTGGGTGTGCGCGCGCGTCGGCCGTGGGCAAGGGCAGCGCCACGAATACATAAATGAATAAATAAATTAAAAAACAGCCTTGATGGATATTATCAGGCGATGCGAGGGCTGTCTATTGGCAAGCATCTGGCAACAAGATACAACCGGGTCTGATGGAATAGGACTGCGTTGCAAAGCAATATGACGACGGTGTAACGCGACCTCGTAGACATTGGGTTGAACCTATTAGACTACAAACTGCAACATTTATTAATTATACAGGATTACAAGGGAAAGAAAATGCTGTGGTGCAGAGCAATCATGGCACCCAGGATAAACCAGCTATTAACACACACACTCAGGAGAGAGCCTCTGTCATGGCAGCATGTACCATCTCCAATAAATGCATCTTCAACTCAACACCTACCTGTGTCCTGCGTCGGAGGGCCCCAGCAAAAGCCACTAAGGTGGCGTGTGGCAGGGGTAAACTGCCACATACGTACATGTATTAGAGATGGACTTGCAAAAGGTCTAAACAAACAGATAAAAGCACATATATTGTTATATATCGATAGGTTAGGTTTTAGGGTTTGGTTTTTGGTAATAAGGTTTGGTTTTAGGGTTAGGGTTTCCTATTAGGGTTAAGTTTAGGGTCAGGGTTTAAAAGTCTGGTTAGGTTTTAGGGTCTCAGTTGGTTTATGGTTCAAGGGTTTGGTTTTAGGCTTAGGGTTTCCTATTCAGGGTTAGGGTTTACTATTATTAAATCACCATGCATGTCAACTCTTCAATTGTCTAACAACCCATGTCCCAATCTTCTGCCCCCCCCCCCCCCCCCCCCCTCAGTATTTCCTATAAGTACCCCTGAACCATTGGTGCTGCTTACCCAACCACGGTGCCTCACAGCCAATCGCACGCAGCAGGGAGTCCTGCTCACGTGGATCCCTCCTGCCAATCACACAGCACCGATCCAGCATTACATCATGGAGTTCCGCCTGGGGGAGCGCTGGGACGTGTTGGACGACAGCATCCCCGCCGGCGAGACGGAGCTGCTAGCCAGGGACCTGATTCAGGTAATACAAGATGGAGGAGGAGGGGGGGGGGTGGGGGGGTGTAGGAGAGGCAGACGGCTTTCTGATGTGTGCATACTTATTCATATCATTTCATTCATCGATAAAAAAAAAAAGGATGGCTGGAGGTGGATTCCCGAATGAATGCATGATGAATAATGTATCCAGTGTCAACGCCAAAGATGTACAGTTTCAAAATGTTGAACATGAAGCTATTCATAGGTTTGCTCATAACGTTTTTGCACGTTTTCATGTGTACTTTTACATATTCCATTATTTCGGTGTGGGTGGAAGAAGGTGAAGCACACAGTGGAATACATAATGAAGAAAACATTGACATTGTATTGTTTTTCGTTATTTCTCTATAAGAAAAGCAACGCTTATCCTCAAGGAAAGGAATGCATTTGTTGGTGCTGTGGTTAATGAAACCCCATAGTTATTGTGGTGAGGTGCTGACAAATCCATATTCATAAAGGTTAATGCGAACTGCACCACAGACAAACACATCCAATGGGATTGAAGACTGCTTTTTACTTAGAAAATCTTCCAGCAGTACAGACGCCACAATAAAAGACAAATGTAGATTGACTTGATCATCGGAGCAACGCAAAATGTTTAAGGTGATGTTACATTGTGTTCAGCGAGGAGTATACCTTTTGTGAACCTGACAGAAAACAACTATAGCCTCTGGTTGACGTATGCGTTGTTCACTCGAGGGAACGTACGGGGACACCTATGTCCCGTGTCTTGTTCACACCAGTCAGCTGTCGCTCCTGACGTAGCGTGTTGGAGGCATGCTATTGGTCGAAACTGTAACAGCCCCCGCCCCCCCCCCCCTCTCCTCACACTCGACAACCCTACCTGTACGCCTACACACTCTAACTAACTCTCTCTTTGTCTCTGTCTCTATACTTCTCTCTCTGTCTCTCTGTCTCTATACCTCTCTCTCTCTCTCTCTCTCTCTCTCTCTCTCTCTCTCTCTCTCTCTGTCTATATACCTCTCTCTATCTGTCTCTCTCTGTCTCTATCTGTCTCTCTCTCTCTCTCTCTCTCTCTCTCTCTCTCTCTCTCTCTCTCTCTCTCTCTCTCTCTCTATCTGTCTCTATACCTCGCTCTCTCTCTGTCTCTCACTCTCTCTCTCTATCTGTCTCTGTCTCTCGCTCTCTCTCTGTCTCTCGCTCTCTCTCTCTCTCTGTCTCTGTCTCTCTCTCTCTCTCTCTCTCTCTGTCTCTGTCTCTCTCTGTCTCTCGCTCTCTCTCTGTCTCTCTCTCTCTGTCTCTGTCTCTGTCTCTATCTGTCTCTATCTGTCTATACCTCTCTCTCTCTATCTGTCTCTCGCTCTCTCGCTGATCAATATACTGTACCTACCCTGCACCCCGCTGCTGGTGTTATTTGTATTTTTTTCTTTTACTGCAACCATGGAGGTAATTGGCCCACAAGGGACTTTCTATTTGTCAGTCTCCACAAAATTGTGTGTGTGTGTGTGTGGGGGGGGGGGGGGGGGGGGGTGTACTGTATGATGTGCTGGTGTTAAAGTGCACAGTTCACACATTGGTTACTAATAGGGATTGTCAGCATATTGATGCGGTATCAGAGCAGTATCGGTACAGAAGACGATACAAGTGACACGGTGGATATTTTGAACATAAAGAGGCGTGTTTTCAACGTTCAATTCTCTGAAGGAAGAAACAATTGATTATATGTCAGTACTCATTGAAGTTCACATTAGTGGTCCCTATTTTCTTGACTTTTGGATTTTTTCTTCTATGGCCAGAATGTTTCTATATATATATATATATATATATACACTCACCGGCCACTTTATTAGGTACACCTTGCTAGTACCGGGTTGGACCCCCTTTTGCCTTCAGAACTGCCTTAATCCTTTGTGGCACAGATTCAACAAGGTACTGGAAACATTCCTCAGAGAGTTTGGTCCATATTGACATGATAGCATCACGCAGTTGCTGCAGATTTGTCGGCTGCACATCCATGATGCGAATCTCCCGTTCCACCACATCCTAAAGGTGCTCTATTGGATTGAGATCTGGTGACTGTGGAGGCCATTTGAGTACAGTGAACTCATTGTCATGTTCAAGAAACCAGTCTGAGATGATTCGCGCTTTATGACATGGCGCGTTATCCTGCTGGAAGTAGCCATCAGAAGATGGGTACACTGTGGTCATAAAGGGATGGACATGGTCAGCAACAATACTCAGGTAGTCTGTGGCTTTGACACGATGCTCAATTGGTACTAATAAGCCCAAAGTGTGCCAGGAAAATATCCCCCACACCATTACACCACCACCACCAGCCTGAACCGTTGATACAAGGCAGGATGGATCCATGCTTTCATGTTGTTGACGCCAAATTCTGACCCTACCATCCGAATGTCGCAGCAGAAATCGAGACTCATCAGACCAGGCAACGTTTTTCCAATCTTCGATTGTCCAATTTTGGTGAGCCTGTGCGAATTGTAGCCTCAGTTTCCTGTTCTTAGCTGACAGGAGTGGCACCCGGTGTGGTCTTCTGCTGCTGTAGCCCATCCGCCTCAAGGTTCGACGTGTTGTGCGTTCAGAGATGCTCTTCTGCATACCTCTGTTGTAACGAGTGGTTATTTGAGTTACAGTTGCCTTTCTATCAGCTCGAACCAGTCTGGCCATTCTCCTCTGACCTCTAGCATCAACAAGGCATTTGCGCCCACAGAACTGCCGCTCACTGGATATTTTCTCTTTTTCGGACCATTCTCTGTAAACCCTAGAGATGGTTGTGCGTGAAAATCCCAGTAGATCAGCAGTCTCTGAAATACTCAGACCAGCCCGTCTGGCACCAACAACCATGCCACGTTCAAAGTCACTTAAATCACCTTTCTTCCCCATTCTGATGCTCGGTTTGAACTGCAGCAGATCGTCCTGACCATGTCTACATGCCTAAATGCATTGAGTTGCTGCCATGTGATTGGCTGATTAGAAATTTGCGTTAACGAGCAGTTGGACAGGTGTACCTAATAAAGTGGCCGGTGAGTGTATATATATATATATATACATATTAATTAATTAATTAATTAATTAATTAATTAATTAATTGAAAGAAAGAAAAATAGAGAATGACCAACATGTGTGTTCCGATAACTTAACTTTCCTCCTCCACAACTCTTTAGTGATATATATTGCGCTGAACTAGTCAGAACTGTATGTATGTATATATATGTATATATGATGATGAATCAAGGCATTGAACCGAATTTCAATGTTTTTGCTTGGGCCACCCACTCTTGTATACCCATGAGGGGGTTTTCTTCCCTATGCTCCCTATTTTGGCTTAGCATGCTGCTAGGCTAATCCAGGGAGCATCTTAAGAGCGGAGCCGGTGCTGCCGAGCAGAACTGTATTTCCATTTGTTGCAATAAATGGTTAAATCTATGACAAGAGTGTTCCTGGCTGAAATATACAATATATAATATACATATACCGTAGTGTACTCGATTATTAGCTCATTATTAGGAACACAGAGCAACCATAGAGCAAGACATAGCTGTCGTAGTGCTCTTTGTGTGTTGATGTAGCCGCGACAGTGGCACATGGACCTGGCTACGTGAGGTACCGCAGGGCACTTGTCAGGTTCCTTTAACTTACAGCAGCAGGTGAACCTGTTTTCCCTCTCCCCCTCCAGGAGGCCTGGTATGAGTTCCGCATCATGGCCGTCATGGACGACCTGGTCAGCGAGCCCAGTAACATAGTGGGCGTGTCCAGCACAGGTGAGGGCGCGCCGGTCACATCCTTCGACTATCCCCACAACACAATACGATACGTGAACAGTCTGAATTAAAGAGAAGCCGAATGTATTTGTCGAGGGAATCCTGTCCAATAATAATTATGCATTTTATTTGAAGCGCATATGTAAGCGCATTCAGACCCACACACACAAGTGCTCCACACACGCATGCACGCAAGCTTACATGAGGTAAGCTTGCCTCTCTAACCCACGGGGTTATCTTAACATGTCTTAACTCGAGGAGGAGTGCTGTGAAATATATTGCACACACAGCAGGTCCAATTTTACGTGATGCCTTTTCAGCACTATTACATTTTACCTTGCAGCACGCGCATCCTCCTTTGTGCCGTCCTGAAAAGTATGACATCATCGTTGTCCTACCCCCCCCCCCCCCCCCCCTTTCTTGGATTGCGTTGAACTTGTTAGATGTTTAAAAAAAGAAAAGAGGAGAGAGAGAGAGAGAGAGATGGAGAGAGAGAGCTGGAGAGAGAGAGAGATGGAGAGAGATTTGTCAGTGAAGATGTCGATGGCGGCACTGAAACGCCCCCGCGAGGGTGAATTTTAAACCGCTCAAAATGTGATGCGGATGCTGTGCAGAGGTCACCGAGTACAAATCTCTTCGGCGGCGACAGAAGCGGTTGGTAACATTTATAGAACAGACGTTTCTCGGGGAACCTCGGCACCACAGCCAGGGCTATGCTGCCCTCTGCTGGTGGGAGCGGAGACACAACTGTCACCATCGTACGGTGGAGCAAAAACTCAAGATACAGAATGACATCATTTTTCTATTTGAAAAACTTAAGCCCAGGAATCTGGATCGGCATGATGATATCGTGACACACTTATTGGCTTTATGGTTGTTGATCATTATGCTGCAACGTGCATTCATAAAGGCTCAGCAAACTGCATGAAAAAACATGCACCTTGAGGCTGCGTTCCATGATGCTGAAATTACAAATTGTTAAAAAAATGCCATTAATGTGACGGCTTTAGTCACACCATAATTCGATGAATGAAGGCTTTCCTGTGGTTTTAGATGAGTTGAGTCTCTCTATTCGGCCACTTAATGTCACCATTATACTTAATACCTGTCTTGGAAGCCATCTGCTACGCAACACTAAAGTCAAACTAAACCTAAATTGTAAGTCGTGAGCTCGTAAGCTTGTTATGTGTTTGTTCAAGTTAATCTTCACACCATTGACACTCATTAGATGAGTCTTTTCATTTGCTGTGCAAACACTTAGCCAATCAGTAATCCCCTCTCCACACTGTGAGCGGACCCATCTTATTATGTATGTAAAGAAAGGAAAATGAAAGGATTCATTCGATTTAGGTTAAACATTTCACAAATAGCTTCACAAACATTCAACAATCATACGAAATGAACAAATAACTCCAGCTCTATTGACTTGACACATCCAGATTTGCCGTTCCTCAAACAACCGCTGCTGAAACAAACATTTCCTAAACGTTCACACTATATGTAGTCTTTGTAATGCAACCATACTTTAACCATTCACACTCATCCCTCTTTCCTGGACTCCGCCCCCGCCCCCCAACTCCTTTCCTTCCAGATTTCTTCCCGCCTCCGGAGATGGTGGAGGAGGGAGGTCTGGCGCGACCTGTGGTGGCGGGCATCGTCGCCACCATCTGTTTCCTGGCTGCCGCTGTCCTCTTCAGCACCCTGGCCGCCTGCTTTGTCAACAAGCAGCGCCGCCGCAAGCTTAAGAGGAAACGAGGTGAGCGCCGCAGCGGTCCACTCCCGATGGTACTGACTACCGGGATCCAATCCCTCCCTAATGTCTGCAGAATCCCGAACCTGGGAGGTTCGATCAACCTCGAGCTAGATGTCAAACCTTTTCGCTCTCCTTGATGACCTAGATATGAATTCCCTGACTGTGTATGTCGCTTTGGATAAAAGCGTCTGGTGGAGGTGGATAGGGATAGAGGAGAACTGATTGTTCATGTAATTTGGCCGTGTGTATCTAGACCTGTGTATGTGTACAGTATAGGAAGAAAGGCTGATGGGAGATATTCATTGGAGGAATGGGATTTGCAACATTGCCTTTGTTGAACATTGTCATATCTCAAGGTTATTCTACATTATTTGTTTTTAGTTCAAATTAGGCCTAGCGTTTCTGGAACCTCCAAGGGGACAATGCTATAAAACCTTATTACTGCTATATGTGTTATTACAATTATAGCATATTTATCTACACACATATATGTCAAATGTGCCTGTCTGTATAAAGACCTAGGAGATCAGAGACAACTACACTTCATAGTCCCTCCAGCGTAAAGGAATCTGACTTTTTGGAAGGACTCTTTTTAGGTCTTGTTTTTGGTCCCTTGGATAATTTTCCCATGTTGGGCACTTTAGTACTTGCACATTATTATGATCGGTTTGATAAATCTGAAGACTGCTTATAATAGAAAATATTGTAACTTGCTAACTGTTTACCAAGGGATGTGATTACCATCAGTAGCGTGCGGTGAGCCTCAATTTCAGTGGGGCGAAGCTACCCGTGTGGCCGACCACGCCCACAATATGTTTTTTAATGTGTATTTTTGAGCTACATTAATAGATGCTAACTAAACTAATTATGAACAAAAATACCGAACGTGCTTTGAAGCTTTGAACGTGTCAGCCGCAACACATGCATGATGTCGGGCGAATTAGTATGTGCAATGGAAACACCAACCAGGTCTGGAATCATCTTTAGCTCAGGACACATTAAACATTATAGAGAAGTTATTCCTCCAGTTTATTTCAACAATGCCACCACCACTCGCCATGTCTGCATCTCATTATACAGTAACAGTGTATTGGCGGAGTAATTCTAGTTGACCATGGGGCGGATAAGTTGACGACCATATAGGACTCTATTAGCGCGGGCTGAAATCCCTATTGCAGCCTGCAGGGTTACGTGATGAACATACGGAGGAGCGCGACCGTTGAGTTGAACCGCCCCAACATTGAAAGATTACGCTCAAGTAGAATTGCCACCATCCAAAACTTGATGTCAACGTACCAAAAATAGTGTAAAGGTCTACAGAAACTATAGATAGTTAATGTGATGCAAATATTATTAGAAATAGATTCATGGAGCTGGAGCAAGGATTTTTGGAGGAACTATTTTTTTGGGAGCCTGCTCTTGCAAGTAGGTGGTTCGTCGCCCCACCTGCCCACATGAGCCGCACGCGACTGATTACCATATTGTTAAATATGGTAATCAACACTGCAATCATACAGGATCATATTATAATCCTTTTAAAATCCTTTAATTCTTTTCATAAACAACATTTGTAATTTTAAAAAACATTGATTTGTGTCATTTTAATTATATTTGTTCTCTGTTTCAGACCCACCTCTATCCATAACACACTGCAGAAAGAGCATGGAGGCAGCGTAAGTAACTCCTACTCCTCCAGATATTTCTTCATACATGGCTTCAAAATAGCCCCCTTGCGATGATGATTATTACTGTGCTTATTGCCGCGTATTATTGTCATACATGCGGACAAAGAACATTCTTGAAAGTGGTTTGATGGTCTTCGCAAAGCAGATTGCCAAGCTGTAGCAAATTGCATCCATAGAGCTAGAGGTTATACTGTATATGTACAGTGCAACCTTTACTGTATGAACAAACACATTACTGCTCATTGTATAGACTACATGGCACATGCTTATGAGCCATGCTCATGTTGATGGTGTGTAGTATTTGTGCCATGCTATTCAATACGGAGAATGAATACTCAAGAAGACTGAACTTTTGAACTTTCTTAACTTTTATGATATTAGTCGTAGTCCATGCATTGAAGTTGGTGTGTTGAAGGCTAGGCTAAATGCAAAAACGAAAGTGAAATGACTAGAGGCTTTCCTTTTTTAACATAGGTCACTTAGCCTACCTAATAGCCATGGTCATATTTCCACATCAACCCTTGTTGTTTGCTACCCAGTCCACTGCTAGTATGAAGCATAGTATTTTTCTATGGCCAACATATTAACACAGAATGGGTCAGGTAAATGGAAAACTGGTGCTGAATCTTAACAAGAAGAAAACAAGCAGCTTCAACCACTGTCTGAAAATTATAATAATTTTCATTATGGTGGTGTCCCTGATGTGTTAGCACATCTAACCACAAGCTGAAGGCACAAGGTCTCAATATCATCAAGCTCCATTTCATCCTGCAAAGAACAACAGCGCTCGGGGCTACCAGCCACCAATGTGGCACGCGTTCCTACGACATGCGGTCCTATTTGTAATACGAGGAATGACTTCATGCTTGAGAAGACATTTAATGGAGCAGCAGCAACAGCATCATGCACCAGTGGAAAAAAAGACTTCTACAAACACAGCCTACAAACTGCTTTATACACCACTGGTAAAAAAAAAAAAGAAAAAGGCTGCGTCTTGGGAAAGGACCCTCCAACCCTTTAGTGCCTGGACCAACATCTGAGGAGAGTTGTGGGAGCAGCCACAAGGTCATAATACTCAGAAGACTGCACCTGGAATAGAAAAGCCCTAGGATGATTCATTGGATATCTTTCCACTCTTCTGAAGATAAGGAGGGGTTTTTTCTGCTGAGAGGACAAGAACATTCAACCTTTTATTTTATCTCATAGCCAGGGGAACACCGGTGTCAAGAACCCTGATACGACCAAAATAAATAATATAAATGAGCGTGGGGGCAGCAATGTACTTTTGCTTGGTCGTTCTAGCAGGAGGCAACAGGAAACAGGTAGCATTTTTCGATAATGAGCATTTTGATGGAAAATGCTATCCTCGCCAGTTAGAAACACCTATATGCTGGCTGCGCCAGCAAAAATAGGTGCGTGGAAAGGTCAGGATTGTGTCTTGCATTGTCAACAGGCACAAGGCTTGATCCTGCACTTTGGAACTGAAGTTTGTGGGCCTTGCAGCCTTGGGCCTTTTATTTCGGTACTCATCTTGACACACTCTGTGAATCATGTATTGATGTCATACCATGACGTATTGTTGAGCATTCTCTGATCGTACCCATTTCATTGCAATATCTGAAAGAAACTACCTGAATATGAGAAATGTTATTGACTATGTTGGCAATCCTTGCATCATTTGTGTTAACTGCTCATTAGCCATTGGTAATTTTCGTTCACATTTACACAAGCTCTTTTAAATATGCTATCCCTGTTTTACAAACCTAATCTTGAATCCTGCAGGCCAATCTCAAATGTGTAGGTCCATGCTCTATTTTATTTCTTCTTAATCTCAGTGCTGCATTTGACACTGTAGAATTAACTGTTCTTAAGAGTTAAGTAAGTGGTTCAGCACTTAACTCCAGCCTCTATTAAGTTTGGCCTGCCACAAGTTTCAGTTTTAGGCTCAATTATTGCCTCTCCTTATGGTCCTATTACATTAAATAATAGTTGTTGTTTGTTATGCAGATGATACACCGCTATATATTGCTATTAAGACTTATGTTCTGGTCATCTCGTGATCCTACAGAGCTGCCAACAGACATGTATCTGACCCACCTCTATTTTAACAGCACAATTCAGCATAATGTGGGGCCTTTAAGTAGTGGCTTTATTTTTATTATTTTTATTCTATATTTTGAGTTGATATTTATCAAAAACATATATTTAATATATATGATATTTATCAAAAACATTTCATATATATATATATATATATATATGTATGTTTGTTATCATTCCTTACATTTTCTTGGCTGAGATGTGCACTTTGTATCTGTTTTGGAAAGTTCAGTGTTATGACATTATATTAAACATATTGTGGATTGTGTGTGTGTGTGTGTTTCCTTCAACATGTTTCCTTCAACATGTTGGGTTGTTCTTGGATATCAAGAGTCTTCTGTCCTCTAATCTCACTGAATGCATCATGAGCAATGTTTGTTGCTTCTCTTATGTGCATTCTGTCCGTACTTTTTTGTCTGCCAACATTCTTCTTTCTTTCTTTCTTTCGTTCTTTCTTTCTTTCTCATAACCATTTTCGCAATGTCTGTTTTCTCTCTTCTACGCTTGTTCTTAACACACAGATGTCCCATTGGAGCCCTGTTTCCCTATCCCCTCTTTCTTTCTCTCTCGCTCTTTCTCGCTCTTACTCTCGCTGTCTGTCTCCCTCTCCTGTCCTCGCTTCTTATTGTCTTATTCCCGCCTTACCTCTACAGGAGTCCTCTTAGCCCCCTTCCCGGTGTTGAGCCCTACTGGGAGGGGCTGGACGCCCGGAGGTACAAGCCTCCATCTTCTAGTCCTCAGTGAGTCTGCCCACTATATCACCATTGCCGCCACACCCCCCCACCCTCTTTCTTTCTCTCTCTCTCTCTCTCTCTCTCTCTCTCTCTCTCTCTCTCTCTCTCTCTCTCTCTCTCTCTCTCTCTCTCTCTCTCACTAACCCCCATTCACCCTCCCTGACCCCCATTCACGCTCCCTGACCCTTGGTTTCCCGGATGTGGATCCTTACGTTAGTAATAGCTGCCATTACTGGCTGCATGCTTCTGGTCCGCAAAGCAAACCACTTGGGGAGTTCCTTATGAGACATGAAGAGTTCTGTTTTTATGGATCTGTGTCTGGTGGCTCCTTCCCTCCAGGTTTAAGGATACGCTTTTGTTTGGGTGTGCAATCAAATATTGATTTTATATATATATATATATATATAATTGGAAAATATAAATATGATGAAGATTCAGACACTGGGTAAATCTTCTTAGCTTCTTTTTCTTGATTAAATAATGAAGCATGGCACCACTCTTATGATGTATATCTCTCAAAATAATTAAAGACATGTTAGGTTTAGTACAAACCAAGAGTTTCCCTAATCCCCTTTTTTTTCCTCTTATATATTTGACACCAGTGCTATGCTTTTCCCTCAATCTTGCCCTCACAATGTTTTTCCCCTATGTCTAGTCCCTTTTTCCCTTGCCTGTCAAATTGCTTGAAATACTATGCCTCCAAGTGCATTTGTGTGCATATAGCAAGTGCCAACAGCTGCTAATGATAGAGTAGCAAGCACAGGTCTCTCTTTAATAACTATTAAAGCATATCTCTTTAATAACACCATTTTATAGAGTTACTGTGTAATGATGATATTGTTGTTGTTTGAGATACTGTTTTGGTAAATATGTTGTATAGCTAAGCATTATTAAATTATGAAGAATGTATATATGTATTCACAATAAGAATGATCAATAGAACAGATAAATTAGATTGTGGTGTTTAAGTCGTGATCTTTCAGGGAATGTTAGAAGAGCCAGCACTTAATATTTGAATACTTGAAATATCATTATGCAGTGTCTGTAATTAAATGATATATAAGTACATGTATTATCACAGTATTGATAACATACATTTGTTTGATATCAGAATTATATGAAAATGTGGAAAATAGTATTTATTTTATTAGTTATCTGAAATAATTGAATATTTTTGTGAAGTCCCTCGGCTGCGTGACAAAGGAGATCTTGCGATAGGCTACAATCCCTGGAAGTAACATTGCACCCTGGCAATTTCATTACGCTATATTGCAGTTACACAGTTTGAAATTATATGCTATACGCGGATACTTTTGAAACACAGCCTCACCTTTTAACAGCAGAGCAACAAGAAACAGTAGCCTTACCGATTCAGCTTGAAAGTGCAAATCACGCTCAGTGTTGTGTTTTATAACTAAATAAAGTGACTGTGACGAATCCTACTCCGATGTCCTCTTTTCTGGTAAAGTGTTTGTTTCTTTGTCATTTGCAACAGAAATGTCTCACTGAAAGGGTTAGAAATGGCATGAAGTCCACTTCACCTGTCTGTCTGGTATATTAGAGGCCTCTTCATGTAGATTTGTATCTCTTGGAGACATGCTCATTCTGTCCTCGCTAAAACCCTTTGTATAGTTTAACAGGCAATTTAAGCTCCCTCCTTAAATCATCACGCTTGACAAAGATGGTCTGGACAACTTGTTTTACTGATGAGGTTCAGGATAGGGTGAAACCACAGAAAAAGAATAACACAATGCCCATGTCAAAAATACATATTTTAATCACAATAACACAAATCTATTTATCGACTGGCCGGTGGGTAAATGGCATACAGCATTAACCTTATGTAAAATACTGTATAAAATATACAAAGGCCTACAACCAAAATATAACAATAGTGTGTCTTATGCTAACTACATTACACTCTTGATTCATACATTAAATTGCCTATAACAAATGTTAAAAAGGTATAAAAATAGTATGAAAAACAATCATATAAAACATGATTCAATACATACCAACGATGCTCATATTAAGATAAATGATAGAGAAGATAGTGTGGATGTAGAAAGCAACGTGAAAGCATGTCTTGTTACAACGTGAAAGCATGTCTTGTTACTTTATCAGGCGGCTCATAATAAGAAGCAGATCAAACAATCATATAAACACATGCAGTTTCTATTTGTGTCACAAGAAGATATACTCAAATAAAAAAATAAAGAACTAGCGGTTACAGCACACTCCCATCTGGTATCCCTGTATACCAATAACAACTCTTATTATCTTTGTGCTCAGTCTTCTGACTAAGCACAATAGAAAAGGAGCAGGAGGACCTCTGTCACAGGTCTGAAAAACACCTTAGTCCCCTCCTGACTGGCTACCTTGGCTTCAACCTTTCAGACTCTTCGGTCCTTGCTTGGAAACACTTTGTTAATCCATCCTACAAGCCAGTCAATTCGTTTAGTTTGAGTCGTTCATGAGCACAACGCTCCCTTCAATAAGGTTTGACTTATCAGTCTTCCTCTTCCTTTGTGTCTGGAGAGGCGACATGATGACGGCCAGGAATTACGATTGGCTGCTTCTAGTGTTGTCCGATTCTTGCCTCCATGATGCCGTTTTCATCAATGAAGGGACTCGGGGCTTTGAGGGCTGTCTTCTGGCATTGCTCTTTGCTCTTTGATGCACTGTATCTCCTCATATGTTTCTTCTTGCACAGTGCATATGATTGTGTTCTTAACCTGTGTGAGCACATCTGCTGTGTAGCTTGCTTTGCAGTGGTGCCATTAACCAAGCGTCTTCAATGAGACAATGAATGTTCGTGACTGGAATATCTTTACCATGAACGTGAAGAAATGTCCCTTCATCTCTGGTTTCCTGTTGAAGGAGCGTTGCAATGACCTGAAACGGTCCCAACGCCTGGGGCTTTGTTGTTTGGCAGACGGCATCCTGAAGGGCAGAGGAGCTGTCTAGCTGTAACACCCTTGCTCCATGACCTTCAGAAAGGCCATGTCTTCAAATGAAGGAGCAATTTGTCGCCATCTATCTATATAGCACACCCTATCTGTTCTTTATCTTTCCATGTGCAGGCCTCTCTGCGCAGACTGATGTGTGGAAACATAAGGGTCTTAACACTGTCATACTTCTCTTTCATGACATAGTGTTTGGGGCATGGCTTGAAAAGAGACTATCATCCGTTCTCTACTGTGTTGGTGTCAAAGTTGCTTATTACTTCTGGCTTGTGGACGTCGCCGAGGACAGATGTTGCCAACTATCATCCAGCCTTGTTCCAGCTTCTGTGTGTACTGTGTGTTCATGTGGGCCACTGGTCTGTTCACGCACCTTGTGGATCCTTATAATGTCTCTTCCAAGCAGCAGCATGATGGACACTTGTAGGATGTAGATCTGGGATCTGCTCTGCGATGGGTCTTAGGTGTGCATGGAGTGGCTTCCGGGGTAGGAATCTCAGATTGGTCATCAGGGATGTTATTGCACTCTATAAGCGTCGGTAGCGAGAGTGACTTCTACGGCCACCGATTTCACATGAAAGCCCTGCACTCTTCTCCCAGCCATCTTGACTACACCGGCGCATGTCTTGGTGAATATGGAGAGCTGTTGCCTTTTACATTGAAAAGGTTGAAGAGCTCCATTCTCATCTGCGACCTGTTACTTTGGTCATCTAGGATGGTTTATAGCATGACTGCCTTCTCTTGCTGACTAGTGGGGAGGACCTAACCAAACAAATCTTCGAGCAAGAGCTTTCACTGAAGCTTCTTCCACAAACCTCAGTGCACTTTGTTGTCACAGTAATGTCTTTAGTGACACTCTTTCTCCCCGCCATGCTCGTGCACAGGAGTGGAGGCCTTTGACCATGGAGCCGGTCCTAGGTGCCGAATTGTATTGTGTTTATAACTGCCAAACGCATTTAAAAATGTACTCACAGTTCTTTGCTAAGTATGATGTTGATGCACAGCAATTGAAACACATGCCATTTTGTTTCAGAAAGGTTTTCCTCTCTTTCAGGGACTTCTCCCTCCCTTCTGGAACAATCATACGATCACATGCGGTTACTATTTGCGCCACAAGAGGGAGACTAGCGGTTACAGCACACACATAGATGGGAAAGTCTAGCAATTGTGGAAATGATGTATCTTACCTGTCCAGATAAAGCTGCCTAAATCTATTAAAGGCTCTGAAAGCCTGAGTGTTACCACAATGAGATATCCTAATTGGATTTTAAGGATTTAAGTAAATTCGGCCTTTGGGTAGATGGCCCTTTCAAATCAGTAATTTGATAAGTGAGCATGAAAACACTGCCATTGGCCAAACATAATACAATTATCTTTTCTTGTACTGTAGTAGAAACATGTAAGTAATGAATGATTGTGCTCAAGTAACCTCGCACTCTCACCATTCTGTGGCCAAGGTACCGAGACCTAAAACTTCATTTACAAACTTTATATTTATATTATATTGTTTTGGCTCCAGCACCAACACAACATTCCCAAACAGCATTTCTAAATTACCATTTCAGCTGTGCTTCTGTGAACTACACTCCAAACCAACCAATATTTTTCTTATTTATTTTTTCAATATAATGACCTACGCTAAAAACATATTTCTCCGCTATGCCTGCCAAGTCAGCCAGTGGCCTGATTTAATATCCCACATACGGCTTATGAAATATGTATGAAGAAGAAATAATAGAACAAAACAAATAAATACAAGCTGTAAAACCACTAATTGACAGTTGATTCTCCCTGTTGAGGAATATGTTCCATTGAAAGTGCTTCATAACATGACATTCAAATGGAGGAATCTAGAACCATAGATATATTACCTGTGAATAGCATAGTGATGGGATTACACTACCTAGCAATATATCTTATTGTCCCTGTGGGCACATTTGGTTTGAGCTCAAAGTGATTCTGGTTTCAATACGACATAATACACAATATATTACACAATGAGGACAGCAACCCTTTGTACATTCATGCAAGCTACTACATACATACATACATACAAACATACATGCATTAAGTAAAACAAATTGCCCAGCCTCTGAGGCCAACACCCATTACATTACAACACTAAGTAATTTTTTTGTCATGAGTGTACATGTTGGCATTCTACTTATATCTACACATGATTGTTGGGAAACTTTTCAATATCATTCTCAGTATATACAATGCAATGCAGCTTTATAAATCATAGTTCATGTAGTCTTTTTTGGTAGTGAATGTGTTGAGTCCTCTCAACATATTAATATTTGTCAATGAATCAAATAAAATGCTTGTAGAAATTATGTCAGATGAGAGGATTCAGTGTCTCTTCTATGTGTTCTTCTCTCCACAGGTCATCGGGGAAGGTGAGTCCAGAGAGCATGCATTCGAAGGAGACACCCTCAGACTCATCTGACGATGGCCTTGACTTGCACCTCAAGAAGATCCCCCCAAGCCCCGGGAG
Source organism: Merluccius polli (assembly GCA_030340625.1). Lineage (NCBI taxonomy): Eukaryota > Metazoa > Chordata > Actinopteri > Gadiformes > Merlucciidae > Merluccius > Merluccius polli. The sequence continues at coordinate 104,746 of JAOPHQ010003749.1, forward strand.
GAAAGAGGAATTATCTTTATACAAGAAGACCAAAAGAGCAATAATAAGCAAGAAGTACGGCATTTCCAAGCATGAAGCCGAAGCCACAACACCAATTGAACTAATTAGTCGAGGACCAGATGGACGCTTTGTAATGGACCCCTCTGACGCTGAAATGTCTGTTAAGCCCCGAAGAATCGAGGGCTTTCCCTTCGTGGAGGAGTCAGACCTTTACCCCGAATTCCGACAGTCGGATGAAGAGAACGATGACCCCAGGCCTTTACCACCAGTCATGGCTACACTTAGGCCTCACCAGATATCCCCCATCTCCAGCCAGGAGTCCTACCTGAGGCCCCCTGCCTACAGCCCTCGCTTTCAGAGGCCCTTGGAAGGTATGACTATCATGGAGAGCAGTCGGCTCCAGGCCACAGGGCAAATCCGAAGCTCCCTCCACCACAGGGCTTTCTATGGATACCTAGGCAGCCATAGAGACCACGATCCCCCTCCTTTCTACATGCCTGAGACAAGCCCACTCAGTTCTGTTATGTCCTCCCCTCCATACCTTGCCGAAGGTCCATTCGGTCACCCGATGATTCCCGAAGATATGGGGGATGGTGATTACCAACAATACGCTGTCTCTGGTTTCCCCCTTCCCTTGACACTTGCCTCTTCCCGTTCTCCTGAGATATGGCAGGGAGTGGACTTCACATTCGCAAGTCTAGAGGGACCCCACTTTATTTTCCCCCCACCACGCCCTTTTCACCTCCACCGCCACGACTCTCCCTATCCACCCCCGCCTCCTCCTCCTCCGCCTCCTCATGTCCTTCCCCTTAGTTCCTTCCAGCCCTCTCCTCTCCCAATGCCCACCTACCCAGCTGTTCTACCACTGGAGGCTTCGAAGGGCCGCCCAGGGAAGTCACCTAGTAAGGCCAGGCCTCGTGGCTCCCCAGCAAGGCATATAGCAATGCAAGAGGCTCATCTAGGGCAGCTAAGGCATACAAGTCATGGTATGGGTGTGCCAGTTTTACCTTACACTGAACAAATGGCACGAATAGTCCCTAGCACATTCAGCAGCCTGGACACTCGGTGGTTCGAAAGCGCCCCTCGTTTCAGCCCCAGGCAGGTTCGTAGAATGGATCCCGGAATACATCAGGTGGTCCTCCAACCCTCTCGACTCTCACCCCTGACGCAGAGCCCTCTTAGTTCTCACCAGGGCTCCCCAGAGATCTTAGTGCGTCCCCGACCTCGTCCCAGCATTGTCCAACCTCCCATACCTCCGGAGATGTCTGAGATCACCCTCCTTCCTCCTTCCACAGCCAGCTTCTCAAGGAGATCCTCTCCCTCCTCCTCACCTGCCAAAGGCCAGGCTAGCAGGAGGGCAAGCCCAAGCTTCCGTCCCCACATGGCCTTTGCCACCTCTGCAACCAGCTACCCATCCCAGTCCCCTTCACCCCCAATGGAAAGCAGCAACCTTTTTGGGCAGATGCCATCTCAGAGGAGGACTGAGGAGGGGATACTTCCATCTGAGCCCTCTCCACCCCAGTTGTCAGCTTCAGGGTAGGTCTACTAGGCTTCTAGGGAGGGATACCATGCAAGTCATCTGTGCCATCCCATAATGCTTTGACGTGTTGGGTTTTTATGCTTCAGTTTAACAGGCTTTTATGATTCTTTGTTTCCCAATTTCAATGCGGCAATTTAGTTATATAGATGAGTGTGTAGTTTATAAAATATACATTCTTAAAATTATGTTGTCGGATGAAGGACCAGCATTTTTCTAGCCATCGATAAGTAATATTTTTGCTACAATAAATGGTAAAGTTTAATTTAAAAAAAGTGCTGCTTTTCATATCAGACATCAAGTTAGAAGTAGCAAACTATCCTTTGAATCTGTGAAGCATTGCTCTAAATCTATCACCACAAAGTAAACATTATTCATGTAGGAAAAAACAAAAACAAAGAAACGATGGAAGAAAGTTATTTGCAATTGCTTCACAGATTACATAACAGACCTTTTGGGGCTAAAGCAAGTATTTTAAGGACAATACCCTTCAATGTCTGGTTTGGTTGACACAAGCCCCTAAATGCCTGGGGATAAGCAAAAACATCACCATGAGATCTCTTTTGTTCTCCATCTCTGCCATGCTTTTACCCTGCTTTCGCCTAACAGGAGGAATCTCAAATTGATTCCCCCTCCGCCCCAAACAAGACAAACACACAAGTGTTATGTCTAGCTCTGAGCTTTTGCAGATGCCTCTCTCATTCAGAGGGATGCTTTAAGGAGAGTCCTACTCTTCGGGCCCTGTGGCCAATCCTCGTCCTGTTCCCCTACCTTCCTTCACTCCTTCCTTACCTTATCTCAACCCACCTCCCCTTTCCCCTTAACCCTTCTCTCCCTGCCCCCCCTCCTTTTAGTAACCCTTCAGGATACCCCAGGTCTGACTTACACAAGGGAGACTTGTTGGGCAAAAGTGTGTCACGGGGCCTGTCCGCATTTCATGTAATGCAAATGTCTCCATCACTATGCATTATGGGCAGTTTGGTGGTTCTTGATGGCTCCTGGAGTCTTACCTGCTGTGTTTTTGATTGATCTCAGCTATCTGGGCAGCGTTGTTGTGACCAGGTCCTCTACACCGCAATAGGTAAGGGTTGGATCCATGTCTGAAAGGGGGGGGTTAGCAGGTGGGACGTTTTTTGATCACCTCGTCCTTTAAAGGGGAATACAAGACGCTGGGTCTTACTTTCTAGAGTTGCTTTTTCCTCCTCAGTCAACCTTTCAGTTTATTTAAAATTTTACTTATTGTTTTATAATTTATTTGATCAAAGTGGCAATGCATTTTGAGTTCTGCAGTCGTAAACTATGCATAGAGATGTATGCATATGCCATCTTTTAGTGAACAGGTCAGGTTCAAATCACCAACACGATCTCATGGTTGAGTGGTTTGCCAACTATGCTGATATAGAGTCTGGTAATTTTATATAGCAATATAATAGCAATTCAATGTGGTTCACCCCTTTAAACAAAGACCTGTAGCACAACAGCACTATGATCAACAGACTGTCGACACACAAAATTAGATTATCTCATTTAAATGATTACCTATTGAAATTATGTTAATGAAAGAATGAGGAGTATCATATTAATCGATAATACTTAACCCCATGTTGTAGGGCCCTGGACAACTGAAGATTATTATACATTATTAAGTCAGCAAATGTACAAAGGTTAAAGGTTGTTATTGTTAGATTTGGTTGTTGTCTGTAGCACTAGTGTTACATATTCAGGGTATTTTTCAGGGATGCCTGTCTTTGTACAGCATTATATATCTAAACCTTTCTCCTGAATTTAAATATTTGTGAAGAATTTGTGTACTATTGGCGTTATGAATACACCAGAGGCTCTGTGTCGACTTGGAACCACTCTGCACAGCTCTTACAATAGGGAGGCATGCCTCTAAAAGACACAAAAGCATGTTGACTTCATGATAAACTTAAGTTACACTGCCTAACAACAATCATGCTCATCAAATATGTTTCCAGTAATTAGACTAACCAAGAAAAGACATTTAGGCCCTGTTCCCACTTGGTATTAACATGGTTTTGGAGATCCAATCACGAGTAAAGATCTCTTAGTACAGGTGTGCACACACCCATCGCGCATTGAGATCTGATTCCTCCAGACCACCTTCGGAGGTGGTCTCGGCCGCATTTATCCACATTCTCTTAGCAGTGTGAATGCAAATGTGATCCTGGCCACATTGAAGGACTGCCAATTCAACTGATGTGCTCTTCGAAGAGCCCATGGAGAAAAACTGCGAGTGTGTGATCAAACATCCTGGTCAATTTGTTTTGATGATCTCTTTTTCTTCTTCGTTGAATGAGTGCATTGCTGCCTCCCGCCACACATTTTGTCGCCACCAAATGGCGTATATTATTATATTATTGTCTTTTACAAGCAGAAATGATCTACGTGTTTATTGGTATATAGGGCGGGGTAAGTGAGGTCCGATCTCAGAGACGCGTGTGGAGCCAAATTTGAATACCAAGTGTGAACTGATGTGCTTAGAGCTGTCCGTTTGTGATCGAATCTCCAAAACCACATGTTAATACCAGGTGGGAACAGGGCTCTAGCCTTCCATGGAGTATCTTTTAAGTGCAATGTTGGCTACATACGTAAAGGGGTTCCTGGCAGACACATGGTCGTAGTTTCTTTTTACACAGCGGTAATGTAGTGCATGACAGAAAAAACACAGCACAGTTGCACTTCTAAGTTTGGACTTCAGAGCAGGTCTCACTGTGCCAAGCAGAGCAATTGTCCTTCAAAAAGCGCTGATGCACTTCCTTTAAACCATGGTGAGCAAGACACATGCCAAGGGCACGCTGTAGGTATAGGACAAGCAAGGGGGTGTAAAACAACTCCCCTGTGTGAGTGAAATGCCCTTTGAAGTGCTATTTTTCCAATGTATTCCCCTTTAAAGTCGTGTTCCATGTGCAAACTGCCATGCATGCCATTGCTAAATATTGCTCTTCCGTTTCAAAAGAAAAAAGAAAAGAAAAGACAATCAATTCTATATGGATAACCTCTTGTTACATTTGTTGTCCTAGTGCTTCGCTTTTTTTGGCTTATTTTTCATTATGTGACTGTTCCCGAGTAGTCATTCTCCCCTCCCGCCATCTCTCCCCCTGTCAGCATGGTGAAGCCCATTGTAGACAGTTTCCATGTCTATGAATATACATATTGACAATGCTTTGTTGCTCAGCTGTGACTTTCCCTCCCTCTACTAACTACTACACTTTCTTCCTGCAGTCCGTCCAAGATGGCTCCTCTGTAATTAGTATTTATTTATTGTCTCTGCCCTCAGAAAGTGTCTTGGGGGTGGAGTTTGTTTGTATTACATATAAGTCGATAAGGAGGTGGTCCTTCCTAGGGTCCAATAAATATGCACATAGAATGCATTTTTGCATTCCATGTGCAAAAAAACAACTACTTTATTAAAATGTCTCACGATACAAAAATAGCATTTGGGATTTTCAGTTAGTGACCTAAATTGTTAGTTGTGTGTAATTTCATCAGTCTAAAACCGAAGAAGTAAAAAGTAATTTCCTAAAACATAGTTCTTCTCTACCGTATTTGTGATTGATCACCACCCTAATCTCATGCAACACATTTTGAGGGGGATAGTTACAAAAATGACATGATCAATTAGACATGACTTTCTATTCACATAAAGACACAGTGATTACAAGTGCTTGACAAGCTGTCTGGATTCGACAAACTCTAGGTGTGGGTTTGTGTGGTTATAGTTTGAGCTTGACGTATCCAGGCATCTTACTAGAGACCAATGACAATTGACGAGTTAATAGTAAATGTAATCGTATTCCTCCTCAACTGTTCACATATACTCCTGTCTGCGTTCTGGGGTGCTGCGTTCTGGGGTGCTGCACCCTGGGGTGCTGGGGCCCATGCATTTAGCTTTGCACCGGCGGGGGCTGTGTTGACCGGGTCTGGCTCTTATCAGTATGACGTTTGTGATGGCCATCCCTGGTGTAGCTAGACGAGGGCTGCGCTGAACACATGAGGCATGGAGTTACCTGTTGTGTTTTTCTCTCCTCTCCCCTCTCTCTTCCTATTCTGTTGTCTAGAAGGCGCAGAGGTGCCCCAAGTGCCCATCCGGGGTCTGAGAGGGTCGACGCACTGAGATACCAACGTATAAAGAAGACAAAGAAGATGATGATGAACAACAATAACTCCAAGGCCAGAAGGAAAACAGGTGAAATATGCCCTCATGACATATCTTGATATGTTGGTATAAATATTAATATTTTTCAGAAAATTATTTTAGAATTTTAGAAATTGTAAATTTACAGACACTTACAATAACAACATTCACTTAAAAAAGTACACATGCAAGTAAAAAATATAAATCCAAAGCAAAAATGAAAAATTAATATTTAAAAAAGTATATATATATATATATATATATATATATATATATACATTTGTTTTATTTAATTAGTTTTGAGTGAGATTTTGAAACAAAGGCAGTAACACATATCCATCAATGTGTAACTTCTGACAGCACAGCCCATCAACAATGCACTTCACAATTCCCCTCCCTTGTCATTTGCTATTCCCACCACTAGGTGTCTCCACCTCTCAGACCCAGCAGGCCTACACCTCTCAGGAACCCCCGCCCGAAGAAGCTCTCTACCTCCGCAAGAAGAAGAAACGGCCCATCCGCCACGACCCGTACATCCGCTTCTCGGCCCTGCTGTACCGCCGCCCGCTCCAGGAAGACCAGAGAGCCATCTTGGCGAGCATGGACAGCATAGACCTGGACCACGCCACCCTCCTCTGAGTGTTCAAGTCAAGGTCCCACATACGCGCCAGATCCTGCCTCAGAAACAACACTAGCTACGTCACATTTGGGAGGGGAAAAACAAAAACAAAGAAATCATTAAAAAAAGAAAAGCCGTTGGGTCCCTGAATTGAAAATAGAATTACAATATCCGTAGACAACGGGAATACTACTGAACTTTAGCATTTAGATAAGTTATTCCTCTATCTTTGAAAAAAGTTGTTGTATAATTGTTCACTTTTTCCCATCAAATGGCCAAAAAAGAAATTCCATAAAAGTGTGTATTAGCCATGATCTGTGATGTCATGGAAATATGCACTGACGTTCATAGCAAAAAGAAAAACATTGACAAAATGACTGTAAAAAAGGAAAAAAAAGGAATTCAGTATTAATATGACTTTATAATTCATACAACAATACAATATAAAAAGTAGAATAACTAATATTGAATCAGTCATTTTAACATCTAATTCAGTTTCCAGTTTTCAGAGGTTTGATCCTGGTTTAATAATCTAAAAAAACATAATTATAAGAAACAATAGTAAAACCTAAAATACGAGAGCATAACATGTCTATGCTTAAATCGAGTGGTATTCCCATCAAAAGTTTAGATTTAGATTTCAAGAAGGTAATTACAGATGTTAGAGCTGCCATAGGTTTGAACCTCTACTCCAGTGCAAACACTGTTTTGTTTCTCAAAACAGACACGATTCTAGACACTCGACTTATGTCTAGACATTTGTATGTTTCAAAAAATGAAATCATTCTGCATTATAATATTTTTTTTATTTTAAAGTTGTTTTTTTTATGTCCCTTGTGTTGGACCACAGTTTACAGAATCTCTCAATAATTCTCACACACACATGCACGCACACTCACACTCAACATATACCACATCACTTGCTCCATTCTGCCAGAACAGTTTATCTGCCGGGGAATTGCGCAGGTGTCCCTGCTCGTTAACAACGTTACCTCAGAGCACTGGTCACCCAACCCTTTATGGACACTTCCCTTTGGTCGGTCCAGTCCTCAGAGAACGTCTAGAAATAATAAACTCAACCACAAAAACACAGCTTCAACTCCTCTTAGTATGCGAGTAGTATTTGGCCTTCAATCTCCCTTATTGGTGAATTTAAAGTTTCTGCTGAGAATTTGTTTTTAAAAGAAGACATTTTGATGATTCACTTAGGATGAGAACCATTCATTTCCACTTTTTGCTATACTAAGCACTACACTATGGTCATTGCAAGCCATGTTTTCATGTGGATTATGAATAGTAATATAATGTTCTCACTAATAATCTTAATATTCTGGTCTGGTTTACAGAGTACATTTTATAGACCTAAATTACACCTAAAGCCCTGACCACATTAAAACACATCTGTAACTTTTCTTTCTGCACTGGAGAAAAATCTTGTTTATTTATTTTTTCAATCGTCTCATAGGTAGTCTGTTGGGCCCCAAATCCTATTAAAATACTCTAGGGCAGGTATGCACATTTTCAATCAAACAGCAAACATACAGATACTGGAGGATAGGATTTTGTGCCAAATGTTAAAATAGTATTTTTGCAAAAATAATAAATGGACATAATTTGTCCAAAAAACAACAGTGGCTGCATATGGCCTTAATGGACTTCCTGGTTGGTTGGCTGCTTTTTATTCCATTTTTTATTGTTATCATTATTATAATTATGTTTTTTGTGTATCAAACTAACTGCCTTTTTTATTGTTTCTCTACATATGGTGAGGTTATTTAATGGTGATCATTGGATAAAATGGTGATCATTAGAGGTAAATCTAGACTTACTTATCTTGTGAATTACTTTTATCCACTTGTCCAACCAAATTAACCTCCAAAAAAAAAACATTTAATTTGTTTACATCGTACTTACTAGTTTCTAATGTTATATATATTTATTCAAAAACACAGACATTCAAAGGACTCTAATTCTAAAATACTTCATTCCAACTGATATATGTAAATATGCAAAAGTGGCTGAAACATGCGTTGAAACGCACATGCTGACGTACATACAAGCTATAAGTTGTTGTTTATTTCCTCATCTGGTGCTAATCTATGGATAGGGTTTTCACATAAGGGATTTGAACGTCTTGAACAGCTCTGAATAAAACTTGGCCTTCATCATTCTGGTGGTGGCCCAAGATGGGAAGGTTGTGTTTATAATGAGCACAGAGGTCTAATTTGTTAATGAATGAACAAATCTCAAACTAACCTACTTGATAAATAAATAAACAAACCCTAAAAATAAGGGCCCTTTCTTGTTAACCCTGAAAGAGACAACAATGAATGGTTATTTTCTTGCATACTGGCCAGGATCCTGAAATAGTTCTGAATATACTGGAGCTTTTTGGTGCTACTGCTACTGCAACTGCTACTGCTTACGATTCAAATGAAGAGTGCATTGCAGTCGCTCAGCAATTAAGGAAATAAAAGCATGGACACCTTTCTTTGTATTTTGTAATGATTAAGCGGGAACAAGTTTCGAGATGTTTTAGTTTGTTACATGAAGCATTGCAAATTTGTTGGTGAGAGAAATGGAATGAAAATGGGAGATTATTGAACTTGAGTAGTTTTGTGGCTGGCAGCCTGTTGTATAATTTAGACCTACAGCACCTCATCAAAGCAGAAGCTCTTTGAAATAGAAACATCTGCCGTCATGTCATCGGCATAACAATGCAACAATAGTAAAGTAAAGCTCAGATGAGGATAGAGTATGTGGATACTTAACAGGAAGAAGTTATGAGTCCCTTGTGGGATAATGTGTTGTATGATAACACGTTTATGGGCTTTCAACCCCTCCGAAGGAATGTAGGTTTTCCATCAAACAGTCACAACATTTGTGACCCTCACAAGCTGTTTGTGCTCTTTTGAGATTAGAGGCGACGCAATCATGCGAATGAAAGGAAATTAGGTTTTCCAGAAAGAAGGGGTTATCCACAAGCAATGACATCACATTAGCCTACCACATCACATTGTATATATTCTCCATTAATCTATGGGCTCTTACAATCTTGCATTTAATTAGCTGTGCAATGAAAGGAAACATAAAAATAGATAATTAAATGTGAATCAAACCTAAAAGTATAAAAATGTATTTTAATAAAGTGGGTATTTTCCAAGAAGGCCCCATGCAAACACCCCCCCTCCCCAAGGTGCTAATTCTGAGAAACTAAAGTTGAGATGATGCTGTGCTGAGATTACCCACAATGCAAAGCATGCCTCATAAATTAAACCATTGTTGAGTTGCTGCTAACACCTTATTTTGGTAGCATCTGAACAATGATATTTAAAGCGTTGGAAAACAATTAAAACTTTATTCATAAAATGAAGATGGGGGGGATTGTCTCACATCAAAATGTTTGGTTTATACTATCATTTATTAATTGATACCTTAAATAAATATTTTAAAACAATATAAAACAATGTATCTATTCAATTACTAAATATTACATTACATCGGATTTGGTTTTAGTCCATGTGACTATAAATAGCTAAGCTAATACATTCATTTGGGAAGAAAATGTATCATCAAATCGAATTGTTAAAAACTAAGAAAGAAAAAACAACATTATGCTTTAAAGGCTGTTTTTAAGTCCAAGAAAACAGAGGCCATGTTAAAATGTAAAGAAAATGGTAAAAACAAGGTCAAGAAGGTCATGTGGAATCTTATTTATCAAAATCAAACATAAACACTGAAATACTGTACTCCGTGTGGACTGTGTGCAGTTTAATATTAGGTGCTAGGGTTTATTTCCACTCATAAAATATGTTATCATAGGATTAAATCCTAAAAACACAAACACATTACAGTACGAGAGAAATACCAACAGAAGTACATCTTAATGTGCCACTTGTACAAAGTGTATAGTTAGGAGAAATGTTCACATAGATACAACTTTTGAATGCTGGTGTAAATGATAGAGGAATGCAAAGGGTATATGAAAATATATGAAAAAAGTAGATGAGGTGAAAGAATCATTGGTCTTTATCTGATAAAACTTTGCTCATCACTAACTAAACGCATTATTGGGCACATAAAGCTTTGGAAATAAATACAAAATAGCTGTTACATGTAATAGACTACACATTTAGCTAACCAAGTAACTGCAGTTTGGGTACTAATATAACCTTAAAGAAAATGTTTTGGTTGAACTCCTGTAAAGCATCAATCTTGGTTGAAATATTCCCCCATAATACCATAGTGTGACACCCATTATTATATCCGTAACACAAATTGTCAATTGACAGATTGAAAAAGCACATATAATATGGGAAGACATCTCCTAGAGTCGGTGTCTTCTATAGTTACAACAGTGGTTGTTGACATTTTTTTTTGAAGATGGTCAGGTTATGGTCCAATTAGATTTGCTCCTTGTTATTTCTGAAATATTTCATAGTGGATGAACATTTGATGCTACATTTTCTAAAGTGCACCTGAGCTTGTGTATATACGGTTCATGCTAGAGATATAGATCTTGTTATATTATGCTATTATAGAAATAGCATGAGTTATCATGTGGTGATTGTGGTGCGAAATTAGGAATTGCATAGTGAATGAGTTGACACATTTGCGCAGAGCTGAAAACCTTTTTCATAGTAAAGCAGCCATTGGTGCTAGGACTCCATACTTTGCTTTAGCAATAGTTATCGTCGTGGTGTACCAAATATCAGCCACAATTAATTGCCAGAAATGTATAAGCTGTAAAAGTCTTCTTGGTATTGTATCGTTCTTATCTCTGGAGCTAGAGGAAGCCCGACTAAGCAGTCTGGTTTTTCAGCTGCTCTGTGGCTTATTGTGTTTTATATACCACTTAGGGGAAAATGATCACCACGTTGTAAACATTATATCGATTTTTTTTTAGTAACATCGAAACGTTTATAAGTTTCTGTCTGGTGTTAATACACAACACACAAGGGAATGCTTCTTCTACCATTGTACAGCATATACTTCATTTAGATGCACCACACTTCAGCCAAGTCAAAGAAAATAGCCAAACGTTTTTGTCCCCCAAAAAACTAAACCAACAAACCCAAAATAATTAAAACGTTATATAATATAAATTTATATAAAATAAATATATAAAGGTTAGCAGTTGAATGAAATTGCCTCGATAAGAAACATTATACAATATTACATACATTTGTCAAGCAACACATCCATTTCCAATATAATATATTTTTAATTATATTATAAATATAATAATAATAATAGTATTATTATCATTAATAATATTAATATTATTATTGTTATTTTTTGTAAATAAATAAATAAATATATTGGCATATTATTTGGGAATTATTTTAGTGCGCACAACATTGTAGTCACTTTTTTCTGCATTGAAAGAAAATGTATTCTTTACAAGCGAATGCAAATACAAAAAACCCTTTTAATTTAAGTAATTATAATTTTTTTTATGAATACTGGATACCAGCATTTAAAATAAGAAAATCCCAATTGGACCTTAAGCCCTAATGCCATATCATAGACTAGTGCATGTTGATTTCTGAAAGAGTATGGACATTTTAAAGTTTTATTACTTTTCTTATAGTTTATCAGCTTTTACCCTGACATTATTATTGCTTATTGATGCTGATTTGATGCTGATTTCTGAAGTTTGTCATTTGGTGTAAATATTATTCTAAATAGGCATATCTTGTAATGTGTATATTATTGTTATTTTTTGTATGAGAAAATATGATGCACACAAACACTATTGAAGATGGAGTGAGATTTGAGTAGCGTAGGACTTTCTTCAGTGACACATTATAACATACTGTATATATATATATATATATATATATATATATATATATATATATATATATATATATACAGACGTCTACATGTAAGTGATGAAATTCTTCTAAATGCTAGAAAACTAGTTTTCAAAATTGAATATTATATAGATCCAGGAAAGAAAAGAATAAATAGAAACTATATATATAATGTTACAAAACCAAAATGGTTGATAGTATCTATATTTGCAGAGAATAATTGTTTTGAAGAATGTATTAGTCTATGTTTATTTTATTTTTATATCCATGTGTTGCTTTCTACTGTAGCAAATTCAGAATCTTGCGGCAAGTAGAGAAATATAAAAGCGTGTTTGATGCGTTTCAGTCCAAAACTTAAGTCAAAAGAGACTGCCCCAAAATGTCACTCTGTGGATCGCATCATTTTGGAATGATTTGCATAAGTCATCTGTTTCCAGGAAGCACTTCACTGGACAGCACTGTAGTATTTGCCATCGCTCATCCATCTTTAGTCTGTGAAGCAAACTATCCATCTTCAGTTTCGGGCATTTCAAGAAATGTAATTTGCTTTTAATATTTGGTGGCTTTTTTTGCGATGTGCACAGCAGCAAAAGGCATACAACGGTGCAGCAGTCTGTGAAAGTAGAAATAATATTGCAACAGACAGCGTGGGGTTGCGATGCCGCTGCTGATGTTACATTTCAAGAGATTGAGATAATGTGTGTTCTCACGCCTTTCGCTTAAATTATTTTTTTTTGAGAATGGGCAACAACAACAACAACAGAAAATAAAAGCTGCCAAAGTTACCTCGGATGTTAGTAACAGCCGCTGGAGGGAGTCCTCTCCTGCAGAGCTGCACTATGCCACCACTACACCGTACATTCTGACAACTGGTGCTATTTTACTCTACATCTGTGGTGCTGCTTTCCCCTCTATGAGCTCCTTGCTTCAGAGAATAATGTAGCTACACTATCCTGTACTGTAAGCTTGATGCTAGGTTGATGCCAGTTTTGGAAGTTTTGCAAGGATTACACAAGGCTGACAGATTATCTCAATGGGGTTTTTTAAAGAAATTATTTGAAAGGGTAACGTTTACTTTGAAGATGCAAAATTGTCGTCACTTGTTTCGATTGTTTTTCGGTACAACACATGATACATTTGTGACACCTTGTTTTGTCTTGATTCTGTTTTCACTCGGTTCATGCTGCAGGGAATAAAACAGATCGGACGCTAAGTGTCAATGTTCATGTGGCGGGGCAATTTGAAGAAAACACCTTTAAAGTGATGTTTGTGTGAAATGTAACAGTGCATGGGTGCTTATGTGTTTGGTGCTGAGGGTCAAAATGCATACCTTTCCATGCAGTGGATCTGTCTGCCTATTTCAAATTCTCAATGGATTTCAGGATTATTTTTAAGTCGTACATACATATTGTCTATGCTTCCTACATGTTTATAAAGCAACTCCAAGGCAGTCTGGGGTAATGGGGTGGAATATGCTTCGCAGCAAACTCACAAATCCCTTTTCCACACTTCTCCATACTTTAGTTTGCCATGTCAATACCATGGAGTCAAAGACACTTGGCATTCCTGTGTGAAGTGAAATTTGTTTCCTATTAAACAAAGCTCACATTTTCCCATGGGCGGTAATACATGTTGGTATAGCACATAGGAGAGGCCCGTTTATTTATTTGGATCTTTTCAATACACTAAAAGCAGTGCAAGTGTACATTCGCAAGCTTCTGTTTTGTGTACAATAAAAAAATGTTAAGTCTTCCAGAATTACCCCCCCGGCCCCCTGCACCCCCCCCCCCCCCCCCACACACACACACACACACACACACACACACACACACACACACACACAAATACACACACACACATGCACACAAAGTCAAAAAAGTAATTATCAAAAAAAAAAAGTTTTTTGTTGTTGTTGACATTTAACCACATGGACAACTTACCTCAGAATGACTGACCTACAACACTCTGTTCCTCCTCGATTTGTTTCACTTTCCACCTCTTCAGAAAAGTCACATCTTTTGATTCAAGCTTTTTTTCTTTGATATCTATATGTATGTATATTTGTTGGCACAAACACTAACAAGAATGTATGGCTACTGTATTTCCTATTCACCACCACAACCCCTCAAAGTTGAAGCTTTTAAAGCAACTTAATAGTCCCGTCGACTTTTGTATCTCCAACGTCTTGGTATGCTTGTTGTAGTTGTATATTCATAATGGTGTATATTACATCAAATTTTATTTATTAAAAATGTTTAAATTTTCTAAAAGGTTCTCTCCAATTTCTTTTTCAATATTCTGTGTCTTTTGTCATGAACAGACCCTGGTTTATGCGTAATTGACTGAGCTGACTTGATTGTTCTGTAGATCAGGGGTTCACAATCTTTTTCAAGCCAGGGACCCCTTAGAATTGATACATATTTACAAGGACCCCCTACCATTGTTATAGTTTGCAACCTGAATCTAACCCATTGAACATGTACCAAAAGAAATATATTGTCCTTTGTATACAGGAAATGTATTAATAACATGCATTGGAAATCTGGTGCTCCCCCTACTGGCTCAATTAACTTTCAAGTTATGTCCCCCTTGAAGAAAATGACGCTGTGAGTAATTATCTCAAAGGTACGCTTGTTTTATTTTTACATTTTTTATTTTTGATAAATTGTTTTATTCGTTATTTTGCGGACCCCTTGGCCATATGCCACAGACCCCACTTTGAGAACCACTGCTGTAGAAGACCACAGCGGTTAGACTGTGCTGATGGATGGTATTACAATCCATTGGATTGGGAACATCATCAAATCATCTCCGAAGCTTCAGTATTAAAACATATTGTCAAAAAAAATTGCTCACTATAGGCAGTTAATATATGACATCAGGGTATCCTTTTTTAGCTGCCGTTTCTCAGCCAAATTGTTCATTATTTTTAGAACAGGCATTCAATCCTGTGGTTTTGGCCAAAGCAACAGCTATTTTTTCTTCTAATCTTGTTTTAAAATGATACTGAAGGTTAGCTGGTTAAAAAATAAATGGCAAGACTAAAACACAGGACACTGAATAGTAGGTTGGTGGGGTAGGGCACTTGTAACTCACGACAATACACAGCAAACACCAGGACAATATCTGTTGTGTGTGTGTGTGACAATCATAATAAAATGTTATTATTCATAATCACCACTAGATATCAGTAAAGTGCAGCTGTTGGCCCACTGGCATGGACTGTCACCTACAACCAGAGTTGACCCAACAAATAGGATGCAGGTAACGCTTCGATGCTTCGCTTAATCTAAGTCTCTCGTTCACAAGCCCAAGTGGTGTTTTTTCTGTTATAGCAGTTTTTTCTGAAGGTGTTCAACATATGAGGTTATTCATTAATTTATATTTATTTAATTGATACAGTATATGTTACAAATATTTGCATTGCATTTAACATATTTCCTGTGAGGTTAAGCTGCTAGCCCACAGATGTTCCTTCCCTGCATTCAAAGCCATGGCAACCGGCATCTTCCCAGTAACAGTGGGCATCTGTTAGAATCACTTTTTTATATTCTTCATTTATCTCTCCCTATTTTTCTAGGGTGCTGGGCGAGGGACTTAAGGGTACAGCTTAAGCAGCCAATCAGCTTGCAGGTTGACTCGCTGGCTGGTCAGTCGCCTGGCAGGCTCATGGCGGATTGGACGCATGCATAAAACATGTAATCGAAAAACACTCGAATCGCAACGTTTTCACACTCGGGCCTTGTGTGTAAACATGCATCATTTTGTGGGCAAAAATCAGCAATGTAGAATTGCAATGTTTCTACACTATTATAGTGTACAATGTATAATAATACTGTGATTATAGATTCAGTTTGTATACAAGCAGTTTGAACAGCAATGAAAGGAAAGTGACTATGGAGTTGGCCTATATTTACCAGTCTGATGAGGCACAGCTCTGTAAAACGCCTGCTGTTTAGCATGCAGACTCAGTCTTTGTTCATTATACGTTTGAAATATTGCAGCCTTTAGAAACTCTCCAAAACAGAAAGTCAAATTAGCACACGTTATTGTTTTCGGAAAATATGGCACATTGGACTACTTGTGTTGGAACAGTGTCTTCCCAGTCCGAATGCCTTTGGTTTCATATTGATGAATGTTATGAATCTGGTTTAACAGATCTTGCCCTATACAAAGCCTCTTGCCACAGCAAGTCAATGCATTGTCTGTCAGCTCCCGAACAATATAGCTTATTAGCCTGGGTAGTGACACCCCATAACGTGAACTGTGACACCAGAGCATGTGTTTCTGTTTCTGTTCTGCAAGCGTGAGGCGTTTAAATGAGCTGTCTGATGATCCCTGGGTCCAGCTTAGCACAAGGGGATTAAGGAGGGGAGGTAGGGAGGGAGGGAGGAAGGGATGGGGGGGGGGTGAACACAGGCGACGCTGAAGGGAGGAGTCAACATCAAGTTTATCATGTGCTTTTTTTTGTGTTCCTAATTAATTTTGTTCGTATTCCGACAGAAAGAGGTTTTGCGTTAAACATTTTAATCGGCATCCCTTAAACAAAGGCTTTAGGTCACAGAATATGAACGGTCTGGACGGCTATGCTTTTGTACACTGTCTCTTTTACTCCCCCCCCCACACTCCCACCTCTCTCACCTCTCTCTCTCTCTTATGATGATGGTCTCTCCCTCCCCCCCCTCAGGATCCTAATCTGTACACAACAGAGCGGCCTGGGAGGAAAGGCAAGGAAGGCAATGCAACAGAACAGAGCAGCAGAAGGATAGGATGGGTGCACTGAAATCCCACTTGGATGGGATTGCAGGTGTACAAAACCTGCATACAATAATGGCAATCCCCTGATGTAGACACTGCTCCCCCTCTCTCTCTCTCTCTCTCTCTCTCTCTCTTGTGCTCTTCCCTTCCCCCCTCACCCCTCCATCATTCATGTGGGGGATTAGGAGGGGAGAGCGAGAGAGCAACGACGCAGAGATGAGGGCGGAGGTGTGCACACAGAGAGAGGGAGAGCGTGAGTAAGGGAGGGAGGGAGGGGGGGAAGCAAGGAAGAGAGGAGGAGGGGGAGGAGGAGGACAAGGAGGAGAAAGGAGGGGACTGGGGAGGGGTGGGGCGGACGGGCGGGGGGGGGACGGTGGTGTTGATGACGGCAGCAACGCCTGCAGTGCGCAGGCTCGGTGTGGGGGGAGAGAGAGAGAGAGAGCGAAGCTAGGAACACAGCGGACTGGCGAGCGGCGGGGACAGAGAAGGGGTGGCTAAGGACTCACTAAGGCAGGTCTCTCCTCCTCCCTCTGTTCTCTCCATCACTCTCTGTCTCTCTCTCTCTCTCTCTCTCTCTCCCCATCTTTGTGGTCACGTCTGACCCTCCTGTTTTGTCGAATCCAACGGCTGACTGTGGAATGAGCGAGCCCGCGGTCCGCCACAGGGATTTGGCAGTGGAGGGCGCTTCGCGGGAGATCCCACTGCGCTGAGGAAGGCACGCCGTTCGATACCCGGGGGCCGCACTACCAGCTTCTCGCTCGCAGGTAACAAAAGAAACATTTCGCGGTGTATTGTTTTGCGTGTGTCCGGATCGCCGAAGCATCCGTGTCTCCGTTGTGTCTTCATTGCGGTTCTACCAGTCTGTGCGTCCGTCCGTCCATATTGTCATCCTGGCCCCCCCCCCACCCCCCCTTCTCGGCCAGCCGTGTTTTGCCTCCCACCCCCCCCCCCCCCTTCGTCCCATCCCTCGCTCCGTAACCATGGTTTCCACCTTCTCTCCTTGTGCTCATCTTCTCCATCCCTCCCCCACTCTCTCGCTCTCACGCTCTCTCTCTCTCTCTCTCTCTCTCTCTCTCTCTCTCTCTCTCTCTCTCTCTCTCTCTCTCTCTCTCTCTCTCTCTCTCTCTCTCTCACGCTCTCTCCTCTCCTGTTTTTTCTTTTTCTTTTTTCGTAGCTCGCTGATGAGGGGGTGACATGCACTAGCTTGATTTCCATGACGGCCACAGCTGTGTGCATATTGATTTGCCGTGGGGGGGGGGGGATGGTGGTGGGGATGGTGGTGCAGGGGAGGGGAGGGGAGGGGGGGATCCATTTTTAGACCTAGAGCTAGGTTGGGGAATATGAATATGGATGATCCGGAAACGGCTGGGGAATGGATTTCAAACAGCTACAGATTTAATCACAGCGCGGCTGCGTGCAGCTGAGGTCAGCAGCTTTGTTTTGATCTGCTTCAGGTTGGCCGGGACAGGATCATCCTGGCGACCATGCCTTTCGAAATGTGGGCCGGCACACACACACACACACACACACGTCTGTCACAACGGACACATGGACGTAAGCGATAACAACGATGACACATAAAGCGTTTCATTATTTCATGCGGCGTCTTCTCATAAGAAAACAGGAAAACATTTCTAATCAGTTTACGGTTTCATCGTTCAACACGAGGAGAGAGAAACAAAGAGAAAAAAAAGGGGGTCAGTGATTCCACTTCCGCTTCTCCCTTGCCCGTTCCTACCTCTGATTGGGGGGCGCTTTGTTTGTTCCTGTTATTATGGTATGGCTGGCTGGCTTCACAGAGGGACAACCTGGGACCCCACACTGTGAAGCTCTCCGCTCAGTGAAGGTCACCATGGAAAAGGGCTGACAGGCGTCTTTAACACACACACACACACACACACCACCCATAGGATTCTCCATCCCATCATGCAGGTATGATTTTGGCTTGAGCAAAACCTGTGTGTGCATATATTCACACATCACGTGACTGAAGAGCAGCAGCAGATATACTCAAAATGATGATAAGTGATGATAAGTGATGTATGCAGATTTTTCACTCGTCTGTGAGGTAACGCCCGTGGCAAGGTGAGATCAAACAGCTCATTTACATCTCATCATTAATCACTCGAGCGGACAGAAGGGAAAAAAAAAACATGGCCACCAGGTTTGTTATTTTCCCAGGTTCACGTAAGTCAGTCAGTGTCACGTAATGTAATGGAGGGAGCAGGGGAATGGTTTGCTTCGCCGTCAGGAATTATATAGGAGCCATGATGTAATTCTTATGACAGTAGTATATAGGAGCCATGATGTAATTCTTATGACAGGAGCCATGATGTAATTCTTATGACAGTAGTCATTAGTCAAGTCAATTGCGAATGTTGGGATGAGATTTGAGGATATGGATACACAGCTGAGGAGGTCACAATAACGGTAAACAGTGGAGAAGAGACAGGAAAGAGAGGAAAAAATAAAATGAAGATGGAGACGGTGGTGGGCACAGACAGACAGACAGACAGACAGACAGACAGACAGACAGACAGACATACAGACAGACGGAGAATAGGGAGATATAGAGTTGCCGGAAAATAATATCCAGCATCGAAAAAGGACTTCACTTTGCTGAGTGGTGATGTAGAGGGAAGAGGCTTACTCAGGAATCTCTCTCAAATGGACCGGCCGTGTCGGCTGCCCACTCCACCAGGCTGCCAGCCAGCCAAGCCTTCAGCAGGAAAACCAGGCCTCTATATACTGTCAGCACACTGTCAGGGGACCCACCGTAACACCACAGAAATCCTCTTCGTAAAACACAAAAAACTGGCAGTACCACAGGATCTTCCTGACAAAGCAGACAGATTTTTTTCATCGTTTTTATATTCAACTTTATATGTTGATTATTGACTGTATCAACACACTTTCACACTTTTACATCATTTGCATATGTATATTTTCAGCAATGTTAAGTGTCAACTATATTATATGATTCTATGTTATATTGTGTGTTTGTTGAAGGCTGACCAAGGGGACCCAGGCTTATTTAATGAAACACAAAGATGAGTCAGCCACATTTGTCTGTGACCAGTCTGTCCAGGCTAGCGTTCGCCAACATTAGCCTCACGATTCACTAGAGCCTCATAAAATGTCTGTCCAAAAGCTGTCCGAGCCAATTCCCTTTTTATCGCAGTGCAATCCAATTAAATAAAAAATAAAAAATAATTTAAAATGCATTTTCCTTCATTCATTTCAATCATTAATAAAAACACTTTCCAGGCATTTACAGTGGAACTAAAGACGACACTTGTCCTCTCTTTTGTTTCCTTGTTCATGTTCAGGGCCACCCTTCGTTTCCTACAATCTCAGCAAGCTCATTAGTGAAGTCCCAGCAGGACCGTTTAATTAACTGTTTTTTTTCCTCTTTTTTTACCAGTTAGCCCTCCAACTCCTCTTCTGTGACTCCCGTGAGACTATAGGCCCCCTTCTGGTACACCTAGCGTCCTCTCTCCATCTCCTCTTTGTCTAGACATGGCGGTGCCAGCACCCCCTCGCCACGAGGTAGATGCGCGGCGGCGTGAGAAGGAAAGGTCGCGGAGGGGATGTCGTCGGTAGATGAAGTCAGATAGACGGATAGCTGGAGGAAATGAACGAACGCCCTTGGACCGCGTCAGATATAGTTTGTTCCGCTAACGCAGTTAAGCTGCGGAAAGATAAGATGTGCTTTAATTCTGCCCAGATGGAAAGTGGGGTGGGTGTCACAGCAGTAGCACAGGGGAGCAAAAAGAATAAAAAAGGATCACATTTAAAAATATGAAATGTCGACGTGTGTAATATAAAAAAAGAATAGGAAAAAAAAGCTGTCGCAAACACTTTGACTTTGACTTTAAAACGTTAAAGATGCTGTGGGTAAGTAGGTAATGCAATCGCCATCCGTATCCATTGCCTGTCATCGCATTCGCGCAAACCTCGTTATCACATCTCCACCTCAGGTGTGTGAATGTAGGGGGGGGGGGGTGTTTCTTGCGGCTATTTATTTTCTAAATCTCGCTCTCGTCTCCTCTTTTCTGCTCCGTCTCTCTCTTTGCAACTCTGAAATATCAGCTACGTCGTCAGACAACCGATTGAACGATTGATGAAGCAGATTGATGAAGCAGATTGATGAAGCAGATTGATTCATCACGATGCCAATGTCAATTCAAATGTTTCACACCGACACTCCTTTTATCTTTCTTTTCTCTCCCAGGCCTTCCCTGTTTCAAGCGGTCCTACCACCACCTCCGCCCAACCCGCCACCGCCGCCTCCACCTCCAGGGACAATCATGGAAGCCCCGCTCGTGTGCCTGGACGAGGAGTTCGAGGACCTGCGGCCCTGCCGGATGGAGGACGCCGGCGACGACCACGACCACGACTCGTCCTACTCCTCCTCCTGCAGCGCCGGCGTGTGCGTGGCGCCGCCGCTGGTGCCCATCACCCGCGAGGACTTCTCCGAGCTGGAGAACTTCTCGGAGATGATGAGCTTCAAGTCCATGGAGGACCTGGTGAACGAGTTCGACGAGAAGCTCAACGTGTGCTTCCACAACTACAACACCAAGACCGAGTGTCTGGCGCCCATCCGCAGCCAGGCGCACACGCAGGAGGATGAGGAGCGGCTGCAGGACGAAGAGTGAGTCGGGTTTCAGTTTGGTGCTAAATGTGTCGTCCGTGACCTCAGATACCGCGAAGGAAACGGTAACAATTTGTATGGAAACCTGAACTGAAACTCAACAGGTCATGTTAATAATACTTTAGTGAGTTAGACTTTTACTTGGGAAGGGGGGGGGGGGGGGGGGGGGGGGGGGGGGGATTTGCTGCCATTTGGGGATTTGTGATCCAATAGTACCTACAGAGTCATCACAACTCACGGCAAAGGATATATATATATGAACAAAGCACACCTATTTTTAAATAATTGATCTCAAACCATGGCATGCAATTAAGTGCAAAGCGACAGAGACATTCTCTAAGGCCCAATTGGCCGCCAACATGACGGACCACATGTGTAGTAACCGGCCAATCAGCAGCTCGCAGACCCCCCCCCCCCCCCCCCCCCCCCCCCCCCCCCCCCCCCCCCCCCATCCCCATAACAACCACCCTGGCCAACCAAACTGAATTATTCAACACATACATGCTTCATGTGTGCTGTGCTGTCAGTCTGTCTGCCTTCAGGCCTGTAACCGCTCCTGAACCGCACGTCTAGAGCCATTCTCACCCAGCGAGACCACATCAAATATCCTATCCCGGAAGGTGTGCAGACCCCGAACCCGGACCCCGAACCCATAACTACGCCTTGTTAAGGACGCTGACAATGAAATGGCTTTTCGTAAACCGGAGTTTTTAAAAGGAACGTGAAGTGGTGGTGCGGCCCGCGCTTAAAGGCCTATCAGGGAATAGAGGTTTAACCGCTTACAAGCGTTTAGCGGCGCGCGACCCGCGACGTTCATCAGTAAGATGAACAGTAGTGTGGGTGGCATCGCTCCTCCCATGCACACGCCTCTAAGCCCGGTGTTATGACTGTAACAAGACACGAGCTCAGAGTTAAGCTATTCCCTCTGAAAAGCATCGGCGTGGGTGAAAAAAAAAAAGCGAACGGCGTAAATCGCGCTGTGGCAAACTGCAAACTGCCATGAATACAAAATGTGAGCTCTCGTAAAATACAGAAACGGTGTGTGACGGATCGTTTTCAATGGAACGTCCCGTGGCTTCAGTGGCGTGCAGCCATCAAACCATTCAACCTTTATTTAAACCCCGCCCCCCCCCGTCCCCCCCCCCACCCTGCAAGTTGCACTCGCCTCCATCTCGGACGATGGCGGTCCCGGATAGGAGTGTGTTTAACAAGCTGACATGGGAATCATAACATTAAATAGGACAGTCCCCCCTCCCCCCCTCCCCTCACCCCCCTTTGACCCCCGCCTCCAGCCCCCCCCCCCCCCCCCCCATCCCAACCATTTCCCCATGGCGGTGGCTGCCATCCAAGACATCCACCGCTGCACTTCAGCTCAGTGCTGTCTGTCCAGATCCTGCTGGTTACACTGCACTGCCCAGCCCAGTGTCCTTCCATTGTGTGTGTGTGTGTGTGTGTGTCTGTCTGTCTGTTTGTATGGGCCTGTGTATGTGTGTCTGTGTATAGGCCTGTGTGTGTGTGTGTGTGTGTGTGTGTGTGTGTGTGTGTGTGTGTGTGTGTGTGTGTGTGTGTGTGTGTGTGTGTGTGTGTGTGTGTGTGTGTGTGTGTGTATACGCCTGTGTG
>JAOPHQ010003750.1:0-95000 GCA_030340625.1 Merluccius polli
ACACACACACACACACACACACACATATATATATATAAATATATATTCTTATATTTATATGGAGATTCATGGAAGTTCATTCTCATGTCTTCATGAAATCTTTTTTTTTTTCCCCACCCGACAACTAAAGAAAAAGAAATGAATTGTGGGTAGGAGTCGCCGGGTGAACGAAAATCGTGTGTCGGTTGGCAGATTTATCTTACGAACGGACCCACTTTTCGCGAAGTAAATTCGACTTTGGTGGCACCGAGGGGGTTCTCCTTTTCATTTCAGAGGTAGCGGGGGGAGTTCTGTTTTTATGTTATTTTATCTGACGTGAAATGAAATAAAATGAAAGCCGAGACGGCCGACATGGAGCTACGGGTTCTGAAGGACCATGTGTATGACAAGAGAAAATTAGGCCCATTTTTTGATCAAAGGAGCAGAGGAAAGACAAATAAAGACAGAGGGAGGGAGACAATGCAAGAAATAATGAAAGAAGGAATGAACGGATGTAATAAGAAAAGGGAGAAAGACACAGTATATATAAAAGACATCAAAGGAGCAAAGTAAATAAAGACACATAGACAAAGGGAGAGAGACAATGAAAGGAGGAAAGAGAGGAACAGTAAAAAGAGAGAGAGAAAGAAAGAAAAGAGTGAAATTGGGACAAACCGAAAAAGAGAGAAAGAAAGAAAGAAGGATAGATAGACAAAAAGAAAGAAAGGAAAAGAAACGCAACAAGCATGAAAAAAAACAGCACGCGCCAAGAGAAACACAGTGGCACGCATCACGGCAGGAAAACAGCTTCTTCGCGACGCGAACACCTGTGTGCCTCTTCAGTAAAGACACATCTTGCCGTGCCTCTCTGAGTTATCAGACCCTCCTCTCACTGCTGTCAGTGCCTTATTGCGAAGGGTCGTATTAGATTTCGCTACTTGTTCATCCGACCCCCCCCACACACCCCACCCCCTCCACTCCTCCCCCTCATAACCAGGCTGTTTTTAGGACTTTATAAACCCCCAGCCACAACCCACCCCTTGAGAAAAGCCATAAGACTGATCCCACTGTAATCCTACCCCCGCGTGTGTTTCTTTATGGTTACCAGATCGGGCACATCGCGAATGGCTCGTGCACAACCCAGGGGGGGGGGGGGGGGTATGGGTAAAGCCACGGCCTTGAGGACATGACAGAATGAAGTTTATGGTGGTGTTACGAAAGAAGTTGTGCTTGTTCTCCTTTCTCCCCTTCGTATTGTATTGTATGTAAGAGTAAGGTCTGAAAACATCGGAGGACTCAGTGGGCCTTATTTACCCGGTGGCCATCTTGGTTGTAAACGTCAGCAGGGTGATGGGACTGAATGCAGAGTTAACCATTCAGTCCCATCACCCTGCTAGCGTTTAGAAGCACGATGGGACCAAGATAGCTGCTATAGGTGAATAAGGCTCATACTATAAAGAAAGGCTTGTGGTCTTGCTTTTAGGAGAGTTAGGGGGTCCAAAGTCCAAGCCAAAAGGTTCTGGGTTTAAACCCCCTTATGTCCACAGTTTACCCTGTAGGCATCCTTGAGCAAGGTGCTTCTAACCCCTACCTGCTCCTTAATGACATGTATCTAAAAACGTAAAAACTGTTGCTTTGGATAAAAGCAGAAATGGTGGTACTGCTAATTATTCTGTATAAATGTACAAAAGACTTGACTCTGATGAGGTTCAGTTTGAAAGATACCGACCCAAATCCAGCGTTGTGCTCCAACTCACACTCTTTTGACTTTCTGACCCACGACTTTCAACCGTTTTTGACAGTTGACTTAAACTAAACACTTTTGTCCATTGGCGTAGGTCTGGAAAAGTGTGATTCTTGGCTTAAAGGCCAGTGTTTTGAGTTTCCTTTCCCCCTCAAGGACCGGTGGAAACCAAACCAGACACTTTGTGAAGCGAATGATTTGAACAGTCTGAATATGCTGAAGGAATGACTGCTGGCGTGTGTTTGAAGTCGCTGCATGGAGTAAGTATAGCCTGCTTCAGGAATACAAGTCAAGTGTTTTTGATGGTCGTCAGTGTGTAGTCAATATAAACATGTCAATATGGTCAAAGGTTAAAAACTACACTTCCCAAATGTAGCATTATGTGCTGTATTTAGTTAAGAGATAAATGCGACCACAGAGTGTTTCGATGGACACCATTTTGAACATTAAAACCCTTACTGTATATCACTCAGGGTCTGATAAACGGTACAACTACAAACTATAGCGACTACAAAGAATAAAACCGCAGAAGTCCACAACAACCCGTGTTTGTTCCTGACATGACACGCAGTCCTCCTATAAATCCCCATTACACAATTACAGTTTGAGACGTTTGACAAATATTTCCCAGCATTTGGTGTATTATTATAATATTGCCCTGGCGCAAGAGACACAGAGCTACCCAGATGATCAGAGTACGTACATATGTACCAGACAGGATAAGACGATTGATTGATTGATTTATTGTCTGGATGGCGCACAACATCTCAGTTAGCTTTAGGCTAACCCCAACATCCTCTCTTCAAATAAAGAAATAAACACACTAGCCTTTTATTCCAGTTCCTATGTGCTTCAGTCAGATGTTTCTGATTACTTATTGACAGAATATACAAACATCCATCAACTGTCTGTGGTTTAAACCAAAAGCCATTTTTGTCCTCTCAGCCATCGAGTGATTCGGCGGTTTTTCTCTGTGACGACGTGCAAAACTTGGCAGCCGTCTGAAGTGGCATTGGCAGCTTGTTTCAGGGGAAAGTAAAAGACGTGGAAATGAGAGGAGGGATTCATAAGAAGTGGTCATAAGAGAGGGTGACAGCGAAGAGAAGGAGTTGAGAGTTGCTGACAGGCGAAAAAAAAGGTTTCCATCGGAGGGAGAGGTGATGGACGCAAAGTTCGGCTCGACCTGATGAAGGCAGACGGGAGAGCCAAACCAATGACTGGTGTGTGTGTGTGTGTGTGTATATGTGTGTTTGCACACGTGTGTATGTGCGTGCGTGCGAGATATGTGTTTGAGTGAAATTCACACAAGTCTCGCCACAAAATTGGCCCTTACTAAAGAACTCAATAATATGTCAACTGCCATTTTTGTGAGCACGCCAAGGCTCGTTTCCAAGATGGCTTCGCCATGTTTGGGATCGAGCCTCAAAATCATATTACATATTATGCCTCTATTGTATCGTACTAATAGATGTGAACATTCACTCACAAGGCCGGGTAATGAGGGATACATTTAGGGAACTTGACTCCAGAGTGTAAATGGACAGTTACAGACAATTGCTGAGGAAGAGCACCTGTCATTCAAAGATTGACAGGTTATTTAGCAGACATCTCCGGTGAACTGAGATAGATGTTGTTCAGGCACAGGTAGGGATTAAGGATTAATTAGGAATCTTGCTCTACTGGATGCCTACAGGTTAGACCGCGGGGATCGAGGATCAAACCCAGACCTTCAGCTTGCAGACACTAACCACCACACTGTCCCAGAACCTGTGACGTCTGGTGCAAGCTGTCGATCAATATATACAAATATTATTCATAATCAAAAATGTACGTGTATCTATGTATTAGTCCTACATAAAGACACCATTATAGCAGCTCCTCGTGGGGAAAGAGACTTGTGTCAGAGAGAGAGAGAGAGAGAGAGATGGAGGCAGAGCGAGGTAGAGTGAGAGTGGTGTCGTGATTATAGAGGGAGCGGTAAACTCTGGCTGAACCGTCGGGCTCAGGCGCTGGCTTCTGCTTGAGGGCCTTTGAGGGGCTGAGGAGAGAGGGCCCAACGGGGCCTCTAGAGGGAGAGAGCCTGGGACTCCCTGGCAGCAAGACCTGATATCTTATTTTCCTGAGCCGGGTTGACACAAATTCAGCCGTCCACTTATTACTTTCTTATGAACTTATGAGAAAGAGAGAGAGAGCGAGAGAGAGCGAGAGAGAGAGAGAATGGAAAAAATTAATGGAAAAAATGAGAAAGAATGACAGAAAGATAGGAAGAAAGGGAAAAAAGGAGGTAAAGAAAAAAGGAAAAGAAAGCGAGAGAGAAAGAAAGATGAGAGCAGAGAGGAAGAGATGAAAATGGAAGGCAGCAGTCACACGCAATGAGCTGCGCAGCCCGTCGGCCCCCAGATGTGGATAACTACAACGCTATCTTGCCTTCACTTGTAATCCACATAATTGACAGATTGTTTTCCCCCCCCGACGGTGGGGGGATAAAGACGTCCACTGTCACAAAGGAGGCAGCGGACATTTTTGTTTGACTGCAGGGAAAATCCTTGACCTCGAAGTGCCGTTCAAATTAAGCCCCCGTAAGAGCAGCGTTGCACGTGCGCGCAATTCTATCCGTCAATCTCTCCTGAACGAACACGAAAGACGCTGCTGAGCTGACTTGGTGTGTGTGTGTGTGCGTGTCTAGAGAAAAGGCGGTTAGATGTTGCAGTGCATATTCCTGTTCATAACTGGGGTAGGACACTGTCGTGGTTAGGGGTGTTTGAATCCCAGCCGAAAGGTTGTGGGTTCGATCCCCAATGTCTGCAAGGCTAGATGCCCCCGCCCCCTTTACAACGCAAAGAGTTTGCTTTTCACCAGCTTTAATTTCTTCAGGAGGAGATATTACCTTTACAATTTTCCTATCACACCACATATACAAAGTTATATATAGTTCTACTGTTAACACCACGTATCCATTCCATGCCAGAGCCATGCGGAGCACCTCTACCCTAACTCTGTTTTACAGTAGAGAATGCTTGATCCACTTCCACCAAACAGAAAAATAACAAACAACCTCAAAATGGCGGAAGCGGCGCCCGTGGACGGACGCCACCATGTCAAAAAGTGTCACCTCACCAACTCCACGCTTACTTGCCCCTCTGACAGGATGCCCCCCTCACCCACCCACCCGCAATTAAAGCTGAACAAACACATGCCCATCACGCTTCACACCACAGATTGAGATTGCGCTACCCCCCCCTACCTCCCTTTACAGCGTATCAATCAGAGCAGATGGGCGCTGTGATTGGGTTAATCGGAAGGGAAACACCAGCACGAAGATGGCCCGTTTGCAAAGCGCCGGCGAAGCGTGATGTGGGGGATGGGCATGGCTAAAACCGTTTGTTTTGTAAGCCCCACCCACCTCATCTAGTCACCGCCCACCCTTAGCCAATCAGCAACCTGCTTTAGTTTCAGGGGTGCTGGCATTGTTACATGCTGGCTCACTGTCACAGCTTACTGGGACAGAGCCATTGTTGGTGTTATTAATAACACCTGTGCTTTTCCTACTATGACAAGTCAAAATGTCTGCTGTGAAAAAGGCCTATCGGCCCTTTTCAGAGAAGGCGTCATCGCAGGACAAACACTGGTGTCACTCATAACACTCATTATGGTACTGCTACTTCTATGTACCAGGGTACGGGTAGTGGACTTATCTTCACTAGTTTAGTCTACTACCCGTGTTCTGGTACATAAAAGTAGCAGACCCATAATGAGTGTTATGAGCGACACTCGTGTTTGTCTTGCGATGACGCCTTCTGTGAAAAGGGTCTGTTGCATGACCTGTTGGTTCCAGAAGAACAGTTGTACAGCTGTGTATTGTATTGTTCCTTTTTCATTTTCTCTGCTCATCTTAAATCTGTTTCAAGAGATCATCTCTCTCGCTGTGTGTTTTATGTGCATACTTAGGCCTATATATATTCCTCTGAACAATTCAGCCATGTAATCTGCTGTCTGTCTAGTCGTACATGCTTTCTGTACGTGTCGACTTAGCGAGTGCAGGCGGTGAGTGCTGGATGTGACTTTTAATATGTGGATAAAAAGAGTGAAAACAGGCGCGCGCACGCACACACACACACACACACACACACACACACACACACATGTAACATCATGTAAATCAGGGGGTGAATGTATATGTATGGCTGAAAACATAGGCTGTTTATCGTGAGCGGTGTAGGCCTACAGTAAGTCTTCTTGGCTGCTACTCAGAACCCTGGAATAAAAAGCGAACTGCCGCCTGCCAAGTAGCCAAGTGTTGCTGGGCCACACATGGCGTTCAAGAGACAGAGAGTGGCGTACAACTGGCGTAGCTACATACTAGGGCTGCAAATAACGATCATTTTCATAGTCATAGAATCTAACGATAATTTGTTTGATTAATTGATGAATCAGTTGTAGAAGTGTAGTCCAAAGTGATGTCTGTATGAGTATAAGTGATGAGTATACATTTTATAATGATCCATGAACCAAATATTTGAATTTCTGAAGCATCAAGCAGCTATTTGTACTTGATGAATGACCTAAACAATTAATCGATTATAAAAATTAGATTCTATTAATTTTCTGTCGACTAACCGATTAATCGGCTAATCGCTGCAGCCCCACTATGTACATGCTAGCGTGCTACATCACAAAATGCAAAGTCACCGCTTCCGTGGTTCCACCCGCGATTTAATTTCACCATTTGGTCATTTTAGTTCCACGATAATGAAGTTATAATGGAACTAAGAAGAATTGCCAACTAAGTGTTATATCTCGGCAGTAGGTAATCACAAAACCACTAAGTCAAATACAATGAATCAGCCCTTTACACCTATTGGAGGAGGAAGCAGAAGAAGAAGACATTTCTGTTTTTCTTGAGTGGCCCATTAACTTTTTAAACTTAATCATACTTACATTGCCATGGCACTAAAGAATCTTGAGTACATTTTATTGTACTGAAGTTGTTTATTGTTAACTTAATTGGTTAAAAACAAGTGTGCAAGTGTCATATAATTGCCATAAAAAGCATTATTTTCCCCAACAAGATATACCGGGACATTTTAAAATGGCCACCATTTTTTTTACCTGGCTAGTATTTTATGTGGTCAGGTTCTGATATCAGTTGCTCATATCTGCTTCGGCTAATAAGACCGCCAACAAGCCTACGATCCCTCACTCAGTGAGATTGCTTTGCAAAAATGTCAGGCAGGAGGCCAAATACAAGGTTTAGGACCAGCTGGAACTGATCTAAAACCACAGATAAGTTAGGTTTAATCTTCAATGTGCGTTGTCGTTGTCACCTACATGACCACTGGGTGTAGAGTGCTACCTTTCTATTGGTATACAGGAAAGAGGTCAACTAATAACAAGGTTAAATAATTTTAAATAACAAGGATAGGTAGATTACGATTATTTATATATATATATATATATATATATATATATACACATATTATACAATTTCGGTACAGTACATATATAGTCAACACAACCATAGCCATGGAAAACAATGCCACGGTAAAAAAAATAATAATGCCGCAGATTCAATTATTATATTCTGTTTTCCTTTAAGTTGTACCATTCAAACACGCACATATATATATATATATATATATATATATATATGTTAACTCACACATGCAGATTGTTTATTTGACTCGCAAGTTTCAAGTTAGCGTTTCAAGTTAGCATCTGTACAGTTCCATATGGTTCTTGAATTACAGTTCGGCTTTGCAAACAGGTGTGGAACATTTTTTACATTTTTAGATGTCAAATGTCGTTATGCGCTCTGTCTCTTGGCAGGATAAATACTTGAAGGACCCCACCCAGACTGTCCTTTTGACTACTGTTCTATGGTGACACTCCCTTTGCGAAATAAGCACACACACAAACCACAGAGAACTGTATGTCCACAGTGTATAGCGCAGCAAACAAGCTATAGCTAGTGATTAAAAACAGTCAAGTCAAGAGGCGGTTAGTGGCGACGGCGACGGTTTCGCGGGCTAGCTTCTCAAACAACGCCACAACTGCACATTCCGAGCAGGGTCTCGGCTGGGTAAGAATGCGCGTGGTCCCGGCCAACAAAAATGAGGCGAATTAGCATAACTGCCGTGTTTGATCCGGATCATGAGTGAGAGGTCCTTGAATGGCCCCCCTTCCCAACCCACTTTCTCTGTCCTGTTTGTGGAGGAAGTCATGAACTCCTAGGGAAGAGAGAAGGGGCGAGGCGGCCCTCGGTTTTTAGTTGATATTTTGGAGTAATTTGGAGCAGACTTTTTTCTGGAATCAGTGAAAGGGCTTGGCAGTTATTCCCCCTCAACGCTCATCTTCAAACTCTGAAGTTACCACCAGGCCTAAAGAGCAACAGACGGATGCCAGATGGATTAAAGGGATGCTCTGCTCTTCTCTCTCTCTCTCTCTCTCTCTCTCTCTGTCTGTCTTTCCCGCTCGCCTCTCTTTCGGCGGTTACATGTTTTGCGCTCAGCAACCAGAAGGCAGATGACAGAAAACCCAATCACACTCGTTCTCTCTCTCTTTCTGCCACTCAGTTCTCTCCTCACAATAACTTACTCCTGCTTATCAAGAGTTTTTCAGGAGTTTTCTTTCCCACGGCGACACACTGAATTGGTTTTGCTGCCTAAAGAGGATGAAGCTAGCTAGCTAGTCGCTATTGGGTGCCAATTAGCATTTTCAATGTTTTAACTTTTTCAAAAATAGAGGCAGCCAAGCATTACATTCATGCAGTTGTGTCTAGATCAACTGGTAGAGCATTGCTTTAACAGGGTTAGGGGTTTGAAAATAAATGTATGCACTCACGGTATTGTAAGACCCTTTGGATAAAAGACAGATTGCAGAGAGCGATTATTGTACTTCAAACAAATAACTACCTGTTAGCGACCTGAAAGACAAACTCGTGAAAAGCCATGCACTCCCCAATTTCAACTTAAACATCCAATGCAAATGCACTACTAAGTGTTACTTTATTTCACAATAAAAGTCCCCAACTATTATTGACACTGAAGCCGGGCCCAGTTTTGTTTTTCCCACGTTCACAAAGTAGATATACATTCACCCTCTAAATGTCAGCTGGGGATGATAAGAGAAGTGGCATCGTGGAAAAGCGGTAATACCCCGAGTTCTCGGAGTCATCTGCTAGTGATCTTCCTCTGCTAGCTAGCTTTAAGGGATGCTCATAAATAGCTCTCGTCAGCTCATCAGCTGCCCGCCATTTTCCGTCCGGCCGGACTGTGATGGATGCAGTGTGGGGACGTCGCACTAAAGGGCCAAGCTGATAACGGGAGTGCGTGTGTGTCTTTTTGGATCGTATGTATGTGTCATATTAGCTGTGTGTGTGTGTGTGTGTTGTTGTTGTTTTTTTTATACTAGTCCTATATAGAGGAGGACCATATATTTGCTTTTTAAATCTTAAATTCATATATTTACATATGAAGTTAGAGTGAACATTTAAGTTTTTAATTAACGATTTGCTTGTAAAATGCTAGTTGCTGACATGCAAAAACCCTAAGACAATTGAAAAACGTTGTTTTGCCACGTCTCGCATGAGAGAAAAACCATGACTACCAACACAATAACTAACATTCCAATGCTCCTATGCTCCCAAAATGACGGCGGTCATTGCGATGTGACATTGTGATGAACAACCCCTTATAATATAATGTGGATGCAAAGTGCCTCACAATATCACGCATGCTTACATTCACATGGCTGACAGTGCCATGCTAACACTCGGCTAACAGCATCATGCTAGTGCTTCTCAGTAGATAATCAACATATGCGAGGGTTCACTTTGCGATTAGCCTATTAGCCTCATGCTGTCATGCCTCTCTGTCTTGTTGTTGTTTCATGGTCCTCACAAATCAACAGCGAGCGAGGGCAGGGCGGGCGTTGTGCCCCGGACGGCTACAAGCTGTCATGTGTTGGCAGGGGGCGCAGGGGCGCAGGTGGCGCCAAATACCACCGCCATGCTTTGTGTAAAAATAATTACTCACCTGGTCTGTGGCGACGCGGTCGTGACAACGGTTGCCATGTCGTGTTGTCGAGTCATGGCGTTCACCCGCCACAGCACCTAGCAGTGCTGGGGCACAGACGGTGACGCAAATTGTGGTGAATTCAGTTGTCATTTTGTTGTTTTTCACATTTTATGCTAATTGACATGTCGCTACGGTACACTGTGAGGTAAACAGCATGTTTGGTTTTCCACAAAGAAACCTCTTTTCAAACATAGTTTTTGCATTATCTGGATTTTTATCTTTAAACCATGTCAGGTTTATTTGAATTTTATTAGCTTTTGGTTTTCATACAGAAACATATCATCTATCTGAGTACAAGGAGCAACATGATATCATAATATCTATATGTAATAGCTGCTTGTGCTGGCTTCCAGTAGCACACTAACTTATTACACAAGTAGCTGTGTTCACTTATGGCTTTCCAAGAGAACAGGGGCGTGTGTGTGAGTGTGTGCATGCATGAGTGTGAGTGTGTGCGTACATGCATGCTTCTGTGTGTGGGGTGTGCATGTATTTTTCTGTATAGATATGTGTGTGTGTGTGTGTGAGTGAGCACATGCACTTTTCTGTATAGCTCTGCGTGTCTGTGTGTGTGTGTGCATGTGTGTGCATGTGTGCTTCTGTGTGTGCGTGTGTGTGTGTGTGTGTGTGTGTGTGTGTGTGTGTGTGTGTGTGTGTGTGTGTGTGTGTGTGTGTGTGTGTGTGTGTGTGTGTGTGTGTGTGTGTGTGTGTGTGTGTGTGTGTGTGTGTGGACCACCGTGGTCTCACACCTCTCCTGCAGCTCGGACCCCACCAGGTGGTTTGACTTTGCAGCCATTTTTCCACTTGAGGACTTAATGCAGACACGCGGGGCCCCAGCTGCATCGCATTAGACCCCCCCGCTCAGCCACCTCGCTCCCCAAAACATGAGAGCCTAACACCAGCTCCATCAGCTGATACGCCAGGGGCCCTTCAGGGGCCTGTAGGAAACCCCCCGAACGAGGCTTTATGTTTTGATGTTTTGACCCTTCGCTCTGACTGGAATAGTATAATACTGATAAATAATAATAATCCTAATAATATTAGTATTTTTTATCGAACGATTTTCCCAAACTCAAAAAGCTGTAAAATCATTTAAAAGCAACAATAAAATACGTACATGCACCCCTCGCTCTGACTGCAATAATATAATAATGAACAATAAATAATTAGAATAATAGTATTTTTTTGTTTTTAGTAAGCGTTTTCCATAAACTCAAAAGGTGTAAAATCGTTAATAAAATACAGTGAAGGAACAAAGTCAACCCAGTACTATATTATAAATAAATGTGATTCTGGTACACATGATGAAATGAAGAGTACATTAATGAACTGTTATTTAATGCCGTAATAAGCATTTACTAACTATTTACTAATTAACAGTGAATTAAATGCTAATAATTTACTGATCGTGTTCATGTTAACTAAGGTATTAATTTAGTGATTATTTAATTGAGTTGTTTATGGTTCTTCGATGAAAATGATTCTGCTTTCACGGGTGATGTTAAGGTTTGGGAATCAATAACAATTTAACGATGTCGATTCCTTAATGATTCGATTCCTTAAAGGGGAATTTCAATTTGAATAGCATCTTTATAAACTATTAAATAATGTATCAATGAATTCCTTCGTTAACATGAACACCATTAGTGAATCATTACTAGACACGTTAGTTAATACTTATTACTGCATTTGTTTATTACTGTTGGTCAGACAGAAAAAACAGCAGCTTCTCTACATGTGTGTTGTGCTTTGGCTGGCAAATTTCCTTCTATGTTTCTTTCTTTCTTTCTCATAGTTGCTTTCTTTGTTTTCGTTCTTTGTTTGATTCTGGGTTTTCTGTCCGTCTTTCTCTTGACTTCTTCCACAGAGCCTTTTCAGGTTTGCAAGCAAATGGACACAGACGTGTGTGTGTGAGTTTTTGTATCTGTGTCTATGTGTGTGTGTGTGTGTGTGTGTGTGTGTGTCTATGTGTGTGTGTGTGTGTGTGCATCTGAAGGGTCTTTAAAGGTGTGTGGGGTCCGTGGGGGGGGTGGGGGGGTTGTGTCGGGGGGGCCGAGGGGAGACATCTGTCCGGGGCCCAGAAGGATTTCACGCTTCTGGACGTCCAGATGATTTAGACCCGGCAGGACTACCTGCTGAGAGACACTCCCAGCGGGTTAACCCCACACACACCCACACGCACATGCACATGCACATATACGCGCACACGCACGCACACACAAACTAACCCCGCACAGATGGAGCCTTCAACCAGCTATGCACATGCGCACACACACACACAGACACACACACACACACACACACACATACACACACACACACACACACACACACACACACACATGCACACACATGCGAGCGCATACACACCTACATATGCATACGCACACAAGCAACCTGACATGCGTTGAGACACACACAGATGCACACACAGGTGCAAGGAGACACACACACACACACACGTCCTCACATACATGCGCACACGGGAATACATACATATTTACACACATGCACAGTTCCATACATTAAGACACACACACACATGCATGCATGCAGTCACGAGCACAAGCAAACACTTAATACACATGCACACAGGCATGCATATGGGAAAACATGCCATATGTGCAGATGCAAACACACACACACACACACACACACATCTCACTATACGCATTGCACACACTAATGCACACACACGCACACACACACAAACACGCACATGCACACCCACACACACAAACGGAAAGGAAAAACTTCCTGCAAAGACTCCAAATTCAAACGCATGTGAAGGCAATGCCGCATTCACATTCACAAACGCACGCGTGCAAAAACTGTTCCAGAGACACACACACATGCGCGCAGTGAAATACTAGAGACTGAGGAAATGGAGTCAGACTCCCTCCCCACATGTATGTCACATATATGTCCTCGCTTACGAACACGTCAGCCGGACTGACAGCGATGATGCGGTGATGTTGAGTTACACACACTGACAATCACATGCACACGCACACGCTCAATGCCCAAGAAGCCCAAGTTCCTCACAGATGAACACTAGCTACTCTTAAACTGATGATTCAATGTAAATGTAGATACAAAAAAAACAACAACTATATATATATATATATATATATATATATATATATATATATATCATATAATATATCACACACTAATGAGAGTTGAGATATATTGTGGCAATTTGCTTGCAATATTATTGTGAGTACACCGAAATATATAAAAAATGTACCATGGCATAAACATGTCGTACTTGTGTAGTAAAGGATCATTTCAACTTGATATTTATTGTATATGTATGAGGATGAAAGCTAATAAAATTCAAAACAAAGGTGGTTTTGTTTTTTGGTGTCTCATTATTTCCCAAACTAAAGCCTTATTTTTTTTTGCATTTCCTTTATTTTGTGTGGTTATAAATCGAATCATTAGCCAATCATTATTTTTTCAATGATCAACTTGAATGTTAATCATATCTTATTGATGAAACCCTTATTGATTCAAACAGATACGATTTAGTGAATATCTCCAATATATCGATGCTTTATCTTCTTTTTAATCTTCTTTGCTATAAAATAATAACTTCAGAATAATAATTACAACAGCAGTTAGAGCAGAAAGTTAGAAGACGAAATAAGTCATCATATATCATCTGTATGTATTGCCTTCATTGCAGATATACAGTATATATATATATATATATATATATATATATATATATATATACAGTATATATATACTGTATATATATATATATATATATATATATATAAAAAGTTGAAATATTGAAAAATATAAGCACAGGGAAGGCCCCCCCCACAGCCGCAAAAAAACAGCACGGGGCCCTGCGAGGCGCAGGTCAGCGCTCACTACGCAGCGAGACGTCACATAGACGTCGGCTCACTAACACTCGTGACCTCACACTGTTACTGCGGCTCGGCCGCTAAAACGCCCGCTTGTTTAACGTAATTAAATGGAAGTTCACCAGGCTAAATAATACATCACTCGGCGTGCTCTCTGATGAAGGCTAATAGAATTTAGCAGAAGGGAGGAATTGGCCCTCCGGTCCAGTTTTGGTTGGCTGCGGGATCCATAAATCTCCTTTTTTAAGGGGTGGGGGTGGGGGGGGGGTTCCTCTCTATTACCGGGTGAACGTTAGAGGGTGAAGCTACACTGGATTGGCAGCAGCGTCCACATCTGGCTACGAGATCAAGGAACGGTTTCATTGCTGTGGATGAGACACACGCACGCACGCACACACACACACACACACACGCACACACACACACGCATGTACACATACATACATGCGTGCACGCACACACAAACACACACATGAAAAAACACAGACAGACAGAAATGCTCATCTGCACACACACACACGCACGCACATATACACAGAGATGGAAACACACACACACACTCAAAGCAACACTTACATGTGCGTACAATACATGTGCATGACCACCCGCGCACACTTAAGTGTGTGTGTGTGTGTGTGTGTGCACGTGTGTCTGTTTGAGAGGATTCTAGACATCTGGCTTCCCAGAGTTCAGCTGTAGGGGATACTCTCTCTCTCTCTCTCTCTCTCTCTCTCTCTCTCTCTCTCTCTCTGTCTGTCTGTCTGTCTCTCTCTTTCGCTCTCTCTCTCTCTCTCTATTTTTGTCTCACTCTCTGATTCTCTCTCTCTCTCTCTCTCACTGTTAATTGATCAATTGATTTATTGCCTGACTGAAAGAGAACATTGATACATTTGACCAATTGAATACATCATTTTGTACAAAATATTTTAGGGTAGCCCAATTAACTAGCCGCATGTAAAATTAAATAAAAGAACCATTACCATATTTTAATCTCAGACCATTTGGATACGCCGTCACCATGGACCCCTGAACCAAGAGGGAAGATTAGTTATTCTACTTTCACAGCTCTTTACTACACCTGGCCAAACCCCAGAGCACCCAACAGGCTAGAGGTGGTGGTGTTGGGGGGGTGGGCACCAGCGGTGGAAAGCAACTAAGTACATTTACTCAAGTACTTTTCTTAGTAGTATTTCTATTTTCCGCTACCTTATACTTCTACTCCACTACATCTCAGAGGCAAATATTGTACAGCTTTAGTTACTAGTTACTTTGCAGATAAATACATTATATTATTATCAATAAGGCTTTGTTGGTCCCCAGGAGGAAATTCACAAGCTACCCAGCAGCATGTAAAGCAATATATAAAATGAATAAATCAAAATGAGCTCCACCTTTACCACACAACATTAAAGCGATGAACACATTAATACATCAATAAATATTATCCAATATTATAATATATATTATTCTAAAATGGGCCATTCTGCATAATGAGTTATTTTACTTTTGGTACGTTAAATATATTTTGATGCTAATACTTTTGCACTTTTACTGCAGTAACATTTTCAATGCAGAACTTTTACTTGTAGCAGAGTATTTCTACAGTGTGGTATTACTACTTTTACTTGAAGCTGCTCTTGGTAACTTTTGCCTCCCAGTCCCGTTGCGCGTACACCAACAGGCAGTAGTGGCCTTAGAGCTCGCTTGATTGGTCACTGCCTCAGACCTTGCCTGATTGGTCACAGGCTACAGGGAGCGGCAAAAAAACGGTTTATCTCCTATTCAGACACCTACAGAGGCAGGGACGGACACCAGCGAAATATTCTCACAGACCATTTGACTCACTCATACCGACAGAGTATGGGGGCCATTTTGGCATATTTGACCATAAAAAAAGTTACCTAGAGCAGCTTTAAGTAACATTTTCAATGCAGGACTTATTTCTACAGTGTGGTATTACTACTGTTACTTCAGTAAAATATCTGAGTATCACACAGGCGATCTGGGATCACCTGTAACGCTCAGCTCTCAGCGTCTACTGCACCTTATCCACCAACACCCGATGATGTTCAGATCAGGAACACTTTGCGGTGTTGTCTGTGAGGCCGGTTGACGTGGGTGAAGCCGTCTAGAGGGAGCGCTGTGGTGGGTTTATACCCCTGGGCGGTGGTAACCGGGGCTGACCGGTCCTAAGGATGGGATGACGGCGCGGGGGGGGGGGGGGGGGGGGGGGGGGGGAGCTTTTAAATGCACATTAATTGTTAATTGGGTACCGTAATGAACTCCGCATTGATCGCAGCAGCTGAGAAAAGATAATAGCAAGGATTGGAGGGAAAATGATCATTTGCTCTTTTAATTGTGGAGGAACAATTAGACGAGAGTTTTCCCTGAGGAGGCTCTGAGGTGGTCGGCATAAAGACCGTGATATCCATAGTTTGTGGGCGAGTGTGCTGTTTCTGTGTGTGTGTGTGTGTGTGAGAGAGAGAGAGAGAGAGAGAGCGAGAGAGAGCGAGAGAGAGAGAAAGTGTGCATCTGTGTTTGTGAGTGTATCTCAGATTTTTTGTGTGCGTGTGTGTTTGCATGCACACATTATATGTATGTGTGGCGGGGTAACGTCTGGCCACACGCCACCGAAGTGGCTTTCTTCCTGGGGCCCTCCGACACAGGACACGGGTAGATGTTGTTCAAGGTGTTTATTGAAGTTTAAGGCAAGGTGGTATTCGCCGAGCTGATGGTACTTCTTGTCATGACGGTGCTCCTCCTCGAGTGTGTGTGTTGATGGCTGGTTTATCCTGGGTGCCATGATTGCTCATGCACCACAGGTGTGCAGCCCCACCCAGCCAGAGTCCAATCAGTGTGACTCAGGCCAGGTGAGGCTGTAAACCAGCCACCAACAACACACACTCCACATAAACCCTCCACAGTATATTATATGTATTATGGTCTGGTATCTGCAGACACACACACACGCACGCACGCACAAGCACAATCACACATGCAGAGACACACACACACGCACAGGCACAAACACGCACACGTGGTTGCCGGTCCACCACCAGCGTGTGTTTTGTCTCCCCATATCGCGGGGCATCCGCTTGACACCCCGGAGCTCCTTCTCCGTCACCCAGAATATAGGCCCACGTCTCGCTGGTAACCACGGCAACGGGCTGGAGGACGAGACGCCACCGGGGCTACAGAACAGGGGAGGGAGAGAGTACAAAGTACAAGGTGCTTTCAGTACAAGGTAGAAGATGCAATCGAACAGCACAGCAGGTGTGTGTGTGTGTGTGTGGAAATGTTCTGGGATCGATCCAATGTCAAATGATAATAATGACTTGCTTCAGATAAATGTGTCTACTATATAGTAAAATAGCTAAAGTAATGCCCGCAGTGCTTGTGCGTAATCGTATAAACGTTTGCTTGTATTGTTAATATATTCACCCTGGTCCTAATATACGTCTCAGTTTTCGATTCAATATTGCAGTTTCAGACCAGCCAAAATCATGTCAAATCAAATCAGGAAAGAAAATCATCTTCCTCTCATCTGCAGACGGCTGTGCTCCGTGAAATACATTACTTTCCTCCTTCTTTTGTTGGACTCTTATTTTGGAGCCATGACTGGTATTTCCTGTCTCTGTGGTCCTGCTCATGAATATTCAGGACACCAACACAAAGGAGCCTAACCGAAAACGTTGGTCTGACAGAAAATAAACAAAATACCGCACAGCTGGCTTCAAACAAAGACTCACGTCATGACAGAAAGGAAAGAAAAGAAAATGTGACTTTGACTTTGATTTTGACTTTTTTGCTATTTATAAGATCGTCGTCAAGGTTTTCCATGATTTTCCCAGACATTTGGCTGATGGACGTGACCGGCCTGCCATCACATGTCATTGATTTATCACAGCTGAGAGGGCTCTGATTGGCTGATCCACATGTGGACATTGTCCAATGGTGTAGCAGAGAAAAGTGAACAACTTTTTGTTGCTAATGTTTTTTTTTATTATTATTGTTGGCCAATCTACCTAATGGTTAAATAACCAACACGTGTATACAAGGTCAAAAATGTACTTTTACAATTGTCTCTTTTTACCTGCCAGAGTGGAAAAATCGACTGGCCAAGCAGTTATTTTAATATGTAACACTGCATTTCTTTTACCTGCCAAATCTGGCTGGTGGCAGGTGTCAATTTTGGACCATGCATGTGAATGTGTATATATATATATATATATATATATATATATATATATACACACACATTTCATTTCACGACATATCTTTCATGTTATCTAAAAAACGACGTCTCAAAGCTTACGGCTCACCGCTACTACTAGCTTCCTGATCTCAGATCTCTTAAATGCCGGGACGTACAACAGGGTTCCCGTCGTCTGGGAACGCCTTTCCCCCCACCAGCTGTTCAGAGACAGCTCCTCCTCTCCCATCTCTCTCTCTCTCTCTCTCTCTCTCTCTCTCTCTCTCTCTCTCTCTCTCTCTCTCTATCACACACACACACACACTGTCTCTTTCTCACACACACTGTCTCTCTCTCTCTCTCTCTCTCTCTCTCTCTCTCT
The DNA here is from genome assembly GCA_030340625.1 of Merluccius polli. Lineage (NCBI taxonomy): Eukaryota > Metazoa > Chordata > Actinopteri > Gadiformes > Merlucciidae > Merluccius > Merluccius polli. Next base: position 18,251 of record JAOPHQ010003750.1, read on the forward strand.
CTCTCTCTCTCTCTCTCTCTCTCTCACTGTCTCTCTCGACAAAACATCTGCGAGCCATCTCCTCCGAGTTTGATGGGAAATACAAGAGACTGGAGACCTCCCTTCTGCTTTCCTTTTAGTATTTGCTTCTCCCCCACCCCCGCTCTCTCGTTGTTTTTTTTCGGTCTTTCTGTTGTGTTTTTGCTTTTTGTTTTTCAAGCACATCTGCTCCGAATAATACGTGGAATACCACGTTGAGTATACACAGGCGGAGGCTAGGCAACACATAGTAGGCCGACACATTTTTGCTGACGTTTTTCGAAACACTTGTTGTTGTGGCGGAGACCTTGTTCGTGTGTTGACAAAAATAAGCCGTGTTCTTGTAAATTTTATTGAATGTTGATACAACAAGTTATTTTGTTCGGGAAATCTGCACAGTCCGATCGAGCTGCTCTGCGTGTTTGCTGGGGCGACGCAACATGTTACAGTTAATCTGGTGTTAACCTGTTTTTTTTACATATTTATCATTATTTATTGATCATATTTTATCCTGGTCTTTCATTATCCTATAGAGGTCTTCTTCTGGCCTTCAATTTCATTCAATCTCTGGTCATTTTTTTAACACTGTAGCTCTAATGTTACCGCGAACAATAAATAATTTGGACAGTCTTTATTTTTGCTTGCTTTTTTCCTGGCATCACTTCATTGTTTCTATAAACTTTTTCTCTGGTTGCTATTCCACTCCTTTGTGGAACTTCATCTTTGTCGAGACTTTCTTTCACACAGAGCACATTTTTACCATCTGTGTGTGTGTGTTCGAACCCTTACCCCTTCTGATTAGCGACGGCCCAGCATTCCCAGGTGTTCATACTCACACCTGCTGGTGGACACACAGTCACACACACACACACAAACACACACACTGGCGTTCCCACAGTGAAGAGGGAACAAGAAAGTTTGTGCTCCCCTCTCCTGTAGGTCTAGATTCTGGCACCGTGGGCGTTTACTGTATGTTGTGTTGTGTCTGTCTGTCTGTATTGTGTGTGTTGATCTTCAAAGTGTATAGCCCTCCAGAGCAAGGTTACAAGTCCATACCCACCCCAACATCCTGCTTCAAACACAGCCCCCCCCACCCCACTGCAACTCGGACACAAAACTAAATGTAATACACACTGCACTTATAGGTACGTTGGTTGTGTCATGTCATATTTTATTTTATATGTTGTTATATGTTGTCTTCTACTGTTCTGTTATATTTTGTTTTGAGTTGATGTGTCGCATCCCATTGAAATAATTGATCTGTGAAGGTGGTCCGTCTGGAAAACACCACCACCCACGCTTCGCTTCAGAAAACAAGACCCTTACCTCGCTGAATACAACGATGCATATTGCAACCAAAACAAAAGTAAAATTGACCATTCGTCGTCATGTTCTGTAGCCTGAAGTAATCTAGCGCCACACAAGCCGCACAACAATGCATCCTTGTGCAACAGCATGATCCATGAACTATATGGAGAGTTGTAAATTACAGGCACTGTCGCAAACCGACGAAGGCGTCGGCGAGGACAGAATGGGAGCGCTCGGCTTCCACCATACGAACAATGAAAAGATAAGATATGCAGATATGCCACGGCGAAGCGTTACGGTGGGAAATAAGACACAAAAACGGTTTAATCACTTCTCTCAAACACTTCTATAGACGCTTCTCATGAACTGACTTTTTGAGCTCTTGTGCTGAATTCACATGGCACCATGTTGATGTCGTGTACGATATCTGTGTCTCTGAGATGTAACTACATGCACACGTTAAACTAACCAAGTCTTTCTGGTTCCAATGGCTACTAGTCTGCTCTCTGTCCTGTTGCTTCATTTTAGCAACTTGGTTGTGCAGCACCTGACATTTTTGGCTGGACCGGCAGGACAGCCCTATAACCGAGGCACTCTGTCACTCAGTCACTGAGTAAGTGAGTGAGTGAGTGAGTGATAGTTACACGAAGTTGGAGTCAGTGATGACCTGGGGTCCGTTTCACAAAGCAGGTTTAGTGAAAGCTCTCGGTCAGTTACCGTAGTAACAGACTATGAACCTAACCTGGTCGTGACCAGGTTTTTCTCAATGAACCTCGAGTTTCTCTCTGTCTCCGCCCTCTTTCAGCCACACACGCCATTTGATTTTCTCTTTCATTCATTCAGTCAGCAGGCAAGTTTTGGCGTAGCCGTCTGTCAAAAATCATTTAAAAAATCAGAGTCAGTAGGCTATTAGGCATAGCCTGGCTCCGCCCTCCGACGTACTTCCGCTCAATTTTCATTTCCCTTCAGTACTCTGTCTGGGTTTTCTGCATATTCGCGGGTTTTCTCCCGGTAAAGTTTTACCTGTCCAATCAGCGAACAGAGGGAGTGGCTGAGAACGATGACGTTGAAGTCGTGCGCTAGTTTGAGTTGTAGTACATTCGCCTGACATTTCCAATTGTTCCGTTTACTCTTAAATTCTAAGTACAAAACCTGCAGCTCTCGTTGACATCCATCTTCACACTCTACTCTGTTCATTGCAATGAGGTATCACGGATATAGTTGTTGTTGGTCTGGGGTCTGGGCGGCTACGTCACGTGGTTTCCGGTCGGTTCTGTCGCATGACATACGTCACGACCAAACGTTAGCGATTGGTTATGGCAGATTCGGAGTGGCACTGGGCAGATCCAATAGTTTTAAACTTCAACAGAGCACCCGCCTTCAGTTAGTTAACAATTGTCAATGGTGAGTGGCCAGACTCTCTGTACAAATGAAATGTAGTACGAGAGGCTGGTGACCAGGCTATATTAGGCACAGTAGGAGGCGACTTTTTTCACGAACATGGCATGTCCTTTTGACAACGATCCCGTGGATGAAGGTGCAGCATTACTGCGCAGAGAATTAAATATTCGTCGGGAGAGGGTTATCAGACCGTGCCTAGATGTAGCATTTCCAGACAATTATCTTTTTGAGCGGTACCGTTTCACGTCACAGTCCATCATTTACATACACAACCTAATCCGTCCTTACATTTGCAACATTACCAACCGTAGTCATGCTCTCACATCCCAGCAGATATTGTGTGTTGCACTGCGTTTCTTTGCAAATGGAAGTTTTTTGTACAATGTCGGAGATGCAGAGCACTTGAGCAAGGCAACTGTATGCAGAGCGGTCAGAAAAGTGTGCCTCGCCATGAAATGGCTTTTACCCATGTTTGTCGTTTTCCCTGGACATAAACCTGTCAGAGCCATCAAGGAGGTCTTGGGGGGTGGACTCAGAGGATGAGCTCCCTCCAGGGATTCCCTCAGCCACTGGCCTTCCAATATACCAGCTTAGGGCTCCTCTGCCTCCGTTAGAGGTGGCGGTGCTGGGCCACCACCCGTTTTACGGGCATCTGCCTTCTTTCTGTTGGCTGAGTAGAAGTCTGTGTTAGTTTAAATAGGCTTAATTATTTAACAGAACATGATATAGATGAGAAGACATTTATGTGTGTGAAAACAGCATTTTGTTGGGGATGAAACAACTGCACAGTCAAATAGCCACGTAATATTTACTTTACAGTGTAAAACATGATCAAAATGGTGGAACTCCTCTGAGTTGATTAAATTAACTCAAATCCGCTGTTCTGGAACCGAAAACTCCGAGTTTTCTATCTCAGAGTAGATCAACTCAGCGTTTAGGATTAGACTCAGAGGTTGTTGAACCTGCTTTGTGAAACAGACCCCAGGGGGGTATTGCACAAAAGTAGGATAAGCGATTAAGCCGGGATTTGTTTACGGATTTAGGTATCCTGGCTACATTTTAGCCTCAAGTCGGTTGCATGAAAGAGGCTCACACTTTTCCCGGCTGAGTTACCATGGTGATTTATTCTCCGCAGCTAGCCTGCTCCCGACCAGGCTAACAGCCAGGCTAAAATTAATCCTAGTGCTTCACCTGTATTTACACCGTCAATCCTGTGAGGAATGAATGTGTTTTACAGCATGTGCATGGTCTTTCTAAGTATGTTGCATCATTTTAATTATCCCGACAATATTACAATATTACATACTATAGTCATTTCTCATTTCATTTAAATCTGTTGGCTGTTTTTTATATTGATTAAGTGTTATTACTCAGGCCAACACAGTTAAAGTCTATATTTTTTCATACTATGACACATTTACGTTTGTGTTTATGAAAGTCCGCCTTTTATTACGCAACTGCAGCGCATTTGGAAATGTCAACAAACAGATGAGCGCAACGCTTATGTCATATGTATAAAATGTATTTTAATCACACAATCGAACCTTTGCAACATGTGAAACAGCCCATTGGCTACCATGCAGAATAAGCTGTTTTACATTTCAAATGTCAACTCGCACAGACGTCACCGAGTCCGAACCCGACCCGGCCCGTCGGGTACCGTCGGGTACCGTCGGGTCCCGTCGGGTCCCGTCGGGCTTGGGTCGGGTATCCAATAAGGAGCTGTTCAGCGGCCGTGACGTATGAAACGCCATGTTCCGATCGGTGATTCTGTGAGCGATCGCGAGGTCTATTCTAGCTTCACCTGACGTTTCTCTATAGCTCTGAGCCGGGCCTATTTATCCTGGATTGGCAAGCGTGCAACCGAATAAGCCAGGATACCGCCTAGCAGGATAGTCCAAGTCGCGCTTACTCAATTATCCTATCCGACTTTTGTGCAATACCCCCCTGGTTGTTGTTGTTGTTGTTGTTGTTGTTGTTTTGACTCAAAGGTATGTTCACCCTGTCATGTGATACACTACTTCAGTACACTTTAAGAACAAATATAACTGGGACCACTACAGATAATTCATATCCGGGAGTCCACACGGACACTACAACTGACTATCTGTGGAACAATTTGGCCAATTGAGCACATTGACCACACGGTCCAGCCACATACTAGGTTTTTGACCTCGTCTTGTTTGTAGCTTCCCCCGATTTGGGCTGTGCGCCTTGAATCTCCTCCGCCTCACTTCGTGAAGTCCCTTCAGATAAAAGCGTCCGCTAAACGACCAGATGTGAAGTGCAGACTTGGACGCGCGCAGGCATATAAGAACGGAGGTACACTCGGTGACATACGTGAGCATTAATTGGACACGTGCACAATGTTAGAGCACAACACAACAGTATGCCCCTCCATCACCATGGATTACTTGTGTATGTGTGCCATAGCAAGGCTTTAGGTTGGTATTCGTAGACCACACATTGCGCTGGCTGTGTGTTTAAACAGTTATTCACACTCTGGCGTTCAGCTGCCCACTTCCACACTGGTGCAGCTGGGAACTTGAGCCTCACGTGCACGTGCGTGGGAGTACGTGCACATGTGTGTGTGTGTGTGTGTGTGCATGTGCGTCTGTGTGTGTGTGTGTGTGTGTGTGTGTGTGTGTGTCTGCCTGTGTTGTGAAAGCTAATTGTAGCAGTCTGGCTAAAGAAAACTTTTTACAGTTTTGATGCAGTTTCAGCCACACCGAGAAAGTTCTAGTTACTCATTTTGATTGGTTCATCGTTAACGATCAACAACCAAAATTTGGCAATTAGCTGACGAGCCGCTGCGGTTCTGACAGCCGTTGATTTATAATGCGGTCCTGTGTAGCTCAACTCGTAGAGCATGGCAGTGCACCAGTACAGACAACTAGTCCAGTTCTCACCCATGCTAACAAATGTATGTCTCACTCACAGTATTGTAAAACTTTGATAAAATCACACCCCAAATGGCATTCATATACAGTATGTACTATATATGTGGCCTGCTGTGCTTCCAACTTCAAAGTAAAAGTATCAGTGATAGGGTACTTTCAATTGTCATTCAAACAGTAACTTACAGTTACATTATAGGATACATTCATTATCGTTCAAACACAGTTACTTACAGTTACATTATAGGATACATTCATTATCGTTCAAACACAGTTACTTACAGTTACATTAGGATACATTCCTTGTCAATCAAACACATTTACAGTTACATTAGGATACATTCCTTATAATTCAAACGCAGTTACTGCAGTAGAGAACCATGACTCTTTCTCCGTCCTTGGCCCTCTGACCCCCCTTCCCCGGCTGTCGGGAAAAAAGCAAACCACCCGCTTAGCTTACTGTGTCCTCTCTATAGTACTGCAAAAGTTACCGAGGACAATCCCACAGCTCTGAAACTAAAATTAATACGCTAGTCCAGCCTTAGCAATGCAATGAGCAAACAGCATGGAGAGAGTGAGAGTTAATCACCAAAACTAAATACAGCTATCTCTTAAGCAAAATGCAAATCCTCCCGACAAATAATCGCGTCATCACACAAATCATGCCCCATAAGCTAGCTAGCTAGCTTATTAGCTTGTGATTCGTGTCCCTCACAGCGGGTGGAACTTGTCATAAAGTTAGCGATAACAAAGCTCACCCATTCAGAGGAAAGATTTTACTGTCATTTGAAATTAGTCTCTCATTGAATTACTATTACTCGACTCTCTATGAAATTATAGTGAGACCACTAATCACAGAGCTGCACAGCATTTTCTTCCCAACAACTGCAGTCCGCAAAATTCTGATAGACTGAGAGAGGGGCTTCTTTCATTTAACCCTTCACATTCCAACACCCATTATCTTAAAGAGAGAGAGAGAGACAGAGAGACAGAGAGAGGTAACTTATGATGGCATTTGCTATTATTTATGACATTTTCTAGACTAAACGATTAATCAAAGAAATGATTAAATAATTGTTAGTTGCAGCCCTAGGATGTAATACAAAAAAAGAACACCAAAAAAAGTCATACAAATGAATTAAAATACAAGGTGGCCCCTGGGTGATGCGGGGAGACGAGGAGCCTGGGAGTGGTGCAGAGCGGGCTGCAGACTAGCTGGATGAGGGGAGTCGGGTCCTCTTTTGTCAGGCGAGATGTCATAAATAACACCCACTTCCTCCCCTGGACCCGGGCCAACGGACCCTCTCTCTCCCTCTCCCTCTATACTAGATCATAAGACCCCCTCTCTTTATCCCTCCAGCCCTCCTCTCTCTCTGTCTCGCTCTCTCTCTCTCTGTATCCATCTTTGTTTCTCTCTCTGTCTGTCTGTCTGTCTGTCTGTCTCTCTCTCTCTCTCTCTTGCGCTGTTTAAGATAATGTTACACACACACACAAACACAAACTGTTCTTTAATGTGTGTGTGTGTGTGTGTGTGTGTGTGTGTGTGTGTGTGTGTGCGTATCAGTCTGTGTGGGTTTTTGGGTCTCCTTTGCATATATTATTGCTGTCTCGTTAGCTTCCTCAAATGTCAAGGAGGAGGCTGACGCATAACTGGAGAACACACCCACACACACACATGCATACGCGCACACACACACACACACACACACACATACACATACACACAAAAATGAACACAAAACTCATCCAAAGTTCTCACAAAGTTGTGTATCTTCGCAGATCCACACTCACACACACACACCTAAGTCCTTGGACATTCTAAGACACATATGCACCCATAAATACAGACCCACAGACACAGGCGGTGTCCGACATTCATCACCCAGCTTGAAAAATAGGAATAACATGCACACACCCACGTGTGTGCGCACACACACACACACACACACACACACAAAGAGACACACACACACACACACACACACACACAGACATACGCACACACACAGACAAACTCAAAGAGACACACACACACACACACACACACACAAAGTCACGCACAAACTTAGACACACGCACACAAGCTCAAAGACACTCACACACACACAAACTCAAAGTCACACACACAACTTAGACACACACTCACACACAAGCTGAAAGACACACTCACACTCTCAAATACACACACACAGTAAGCATTCTTCCCATACGCTGGTGGTCGGTCGCCAGTGGGATCAGGGGAGGGGAGAGGGGGAGGGTTGGCCTCCTGCACAGGGATGACATCAGAGCTCACGTCTGGACATCTCCGTGACAACCGTGTGTGAATCGAATATGACTAATCGCTTCTCAGCGCCGGCCCCACGCCACCGCGTTGAGAGACGGGGTGAGAGAGAGAGAGAGAGAGAGAGAGAGAGAGAGGAGAGAGAGAGAGAGAGAGAGAGAGAGAGAGAGAGAGAGAGAGAGAGAGAAAAAAAAGATAGACGGAGAGAGAGGGAAATGTGGTAATGTCTGCTTTTGAAGTGTATAAGGTGTGTGTGTGTGTGTGTGTGTGTGTGTGTGTGGGGTGGGGGTCAAGCAGCCGTTGTTTTTGTTTTTCAAACTTCAGTGTTTATTCCAGAGAGGAGAGAGAGAGAGAGAGAGAGAGAGAGAGAGAGAGAGAGAGGAGTACCTGTATGTCAGCAGCTCTGGTTCCTGGTGTTCACCGTTAGAACTGCTAACATCCAAGTAGGGCATGGTTGCGTTAGCAATTCAACATGATGTTTATTGAACAAGTCTCACAAATCCGACTTCAGATTCATATCTAAAGTCTTATGGCAGACGAGCTCAACTCTGGGTGAACGGGGCGTTTCACTTTCTTTCGCTTCATATTTGTTTCGACCAATCATGTTGCTGGAGGCGGGGATCTGTAAGCACGTAATCGGCGAACACAAACTCGGCCAAGACTAGAAAACTGTAAAGAAGTGTCTGTAAAGGTTTCAAATCAACACTGTGTAGACTGGCCACTGTAGAATTACACTTATTAAAATAAGTGTAATAATTAAAATAAGTGTAATGCAAGCTTCATCCGCTCACGCAAATGAGTTTTCTTAGGTAGAATATTTCTTTAACGAAACAAGGCGTAACTTTGCCCCTTGCAGTTTCTGGTTTCCACCACAGACCCTTTGCTGTCTCCCCCCAGAAGTTCTGCTCTAACATAGTAGGACCGCTGGATCAGTAGTTCTGCTATAACATAGTAGGACCGCTGGATCAGTAGTTCAGCTATAACATAGTAGGACTGCTGGGTTAGTAGTTCTGCTATAACATAGGACTGCTGGATCAGTAGTTCTGCTATAACATAGTAAGACCGCTGGATCAGTAGTTCAGCTATAACATAGTAGAACTGCTGGGTTAGTAGTTCTGCTATAACATAGTAGGACCGCTGGATCAGTAGTTCTGCTATAACATAGTAGGACCGCTGGATCAGTAGTTCTGCTATAACATAGTAGGACCGCTGGATCAGTAGTTCTGCTATAACATAGTAGGACCGCTGGATCAGTAGTTCTGCTATAACATAGTAGGACTGCTGGATCAGTAGTTCTGCTATAACATAGTAGGACCGCTGGATCAGTAGTTCTGCTATAACATAGTAGGACTGCTGGATCAGTAGTTCTGCTATAACATAGTAGGACTGCTGGATCAGTAGTTCTGCTATAACATAGTAGGACCGCTGGATCAGTAGTTCTGCTATAACATAGTAGGACCGCTGGATCAGTAGTTCTGTTATAACATAGTAGGACTGCTGGATCAGTAGTTGTGCTATAACATAGTAGGACTGCTGGATCAGTAGTTCTGCTATAACATAGTAGGACTGCTGGGTCAGAAGTTTACTTGAACACACGCTGTGTGTGTGTTATGTAAACTGTCGTGTTCCTGTTGGCCAGGTGGTAAACAGGCGGACAGATGACATTGATGTACATAGTAGCATGTCTGGTTCGTCAGTTGGTTGGTTGGTGAGTCAGTCGTATAACCAGTTGGTCGATTAGTCAGGCAGTACGTCAACAGCAGGTCAGGTATTAGCAATTTTACAGGTAGTAGGCGCTAGTATTTTAGGTCACGTAAAGTAATTTTCTCTCTTTCTTTCTCTCTTTATCTCTCTGTCCTTCTCCCTCTCTCTCTCTCTCTCTCTCTCTCTCTCTCTCTCTCTCTCTCTCTCGCTCTCTCTCTCTATCTCTCTCACACACACACACACACCCCTCTCTCTCTCTCTCTCTCTCTCTCTCTCTCTCACACACACACACACACACACACACACACACACACACACACACACACACACCCCTCTCTCTCTCTCTCTCTCTCTCTCTCTCTCTCTCTCTCTCTCTCTCTCTCTATCTCTCTCACACACACACACACACCCCTCTCTCTCTCTCTCTCTCTCTCTCTCTCTCTCACACACACACACACACACACACACACACACCACGCAGTGGTGGTGGTGGGAAGATAAAGTGGTTTCACATGTGAGAGCAGAGAGAAGAGGGGATGTGACCACCCATAGAATCTGAAAATCCCAGGTGTTTTTGCCTTTGTTCTATCTGTGTGTGTGGGTGTGTGTGGTTGTGTGTGGATGTGGGCATGGGTGTGTGTGTGTGTGTGCTGGGTGTGGGTGTGTGTGTGGGTGCGTGTGTGTTTGGAGAAAGTGTGTGTGCGTGCACATGTATCTCGGTTGCAGGAAATGTGTGTGTTTTGTGTGTGTGTGTGTGTGTGTGTGTGTGCAGTCTACTTCACACCAGTGAAGTGGAGAGGAGTGTGTGGTGTAATCTTTGCACTCACAAGGACAAGAGGAAAACAATCAGACTCAACTTGTACTACCTGGGAGTCACTGATAATTGTGACCAAAATAGGCTGACTTGTTTTTAACACCATGAACTGTCAATAAGATTGTATAATATATTATTTTGCTCTGTCAATCAATTGTGAAAAATATTGACATATATGTATATATTTTTTTATGACAGGAATCGTCCATCAAAGCGCACAATAAATCAGCTGCTGTGTTTAATGCGTTCGGCAGTAGTAAGATAAATGATAAATGTCACTAAATCCATACTGCGACCCTTCTGCTGGTGCTGATGTCTTGTTGAGACGCAGATAAACACTGAAACCAAATGCAGCCGCGGGTTACCGCCATTTCAGCTCACGTGTCACAGCAACGCTAGCACGTAGCGACGCTAGCACGTAGCTGTGGTCCAAACTCGTGCTTTTTAATTAAAGTGCTTGTAAACCCCCCCCCCCACACACACACACACACACACACACACACTGCCTCCGTAGTGGGATATACGTCGGGGACAATGACTTTATTGGATGTTTTAGATAACATTGCGTTGTAAGACACAAGCGACACACGGATACAGATTGTAGTGTCGGCAAATGTTGAACGGCCATGCTATGCTAGGCGATGCTATTATCTTTTTTTTTTTTTTTTGCTTCCTTGTGTGTGTTGAAAACGCATATCACGTACATGTTTGTAATAGCTTAATACACTAGGCCATAAAGACCCAATAACATAATGATATAAATATTGGTGTGTGTGTGTGTGTGCATAGTCCGTCAGGTAGGCTACACAATATCGCTGTCACTACAACATATACAAACCCAAAATAATGACATATGACTATGTTTTAATAAACAACCGCTCACATTATTCACTTGATTTACCGTGTTTTGGTGTTGTGCCTGCCATGCCTCATCAACCCAAGCCCAAAGAGCTTTGTTCAGTGGTGAGTGTTTATAAAGTTGTGTTTGAATGACAGGTGCAGTGAGCGGCTTCCTCTGTCAGATCAGTCAAGTGGAAGGAGAGGAGCAGTGTTTTGTATGTATTCTCTCTCTCTCTCTCTCTCTCTCTCTCTCTCTTCGTCTCTCTCTCCCTCCTCTCCCAAAGTCCCAGAATCACATTGTTTGTGTACTGATGTGTCACGCTGGCTCAGTGAGCTGATAGTCAGCGTGACACAAAGTAAGACTTTGTTTAGTTCATTGTAGTAGCAAAAGTGTATATTTATAAATACATTTTTGTATTTTACTTATAGGGTATAGGGTTAACAACAGACGCACTGATCGGTTTTTAAATTTTGGATAGTCTGATTTTTCTTTCTGAAAAGTTAGGGCCAAAACAAAACACGGTCGTGTGTGTGTGTGTGTGCGCGCGAGCGCGTGCGTACGTGCGTGTGTGTGCGTGTGTTTGTGTGTGTCCTGAACAAAGGTGCCCATCTTTTTCAGGCCTCATTGCCTTTATTGTTTCCCAAACGCATCCCTCAAAATATTACAGCAAATATACCAAAATTATAGAGAGATAACCTCGTAAGACACAAGCGACACACGGATACAGATTGTAGTGTCGGCAAATGTTAAACGGCCATGCTATGCTAGGTGATATTTGTTTTTTGGGGGTTTTTTTTGCTTCCTTGTGTGTTGATATATATAAAATATACCAAATTACACTTTCAAAGACAATAGTGGCCCACAGTGAACTCCCAGCTCCGGTTCATCCTCCTCCTCAGGATCAGTTGGTCTGATCGTCTTTCCCGCCCGAACCGGACGGAGAAAGCCCTCCAAAGCGAGGGGAAAAGGGACCCCAAGCGAAACTGTGAAATCCTGCTCGGCGATGCACCAAGACCGAGACACACCGTGTAGAGGGGCCTTTTGTACGTGTGTGGACAAGCGCAAACGTGTCAAATCCGTGTGTGTGTGTGTGTGTGTGTGTGCGCGCGCGCGTGTGTGTGTGTGTGTGTGCGTGTGTGTGTGTGTATGCGCGCGCGTGTGTGTGTGTGTGCGTGTGCGTGTGTGTGAGCTGATAGTGTGTATAGTGTCGGCCCAGTGAATGAAGTGGGCCTAACGGAAATGAGTGAATGAAGTGCAATCAAAAATATATTATAGGCTACTTTAAAAAATATATTTTAGCCTATATAGGTAAACATTTACATTTATTATTTTAAAAAAATGTGAAAAATACAAAAATAATACAATTAATAAGAATACAATTAATAATAGGCTAGTAATAAAATAACCATCTCTGGGGTCCGCAGTTATCCATGCCTGTTATATAACACACAGACTAATTGTCATTCTTATTGGAAAACGTTGATAATGCGCCGGTTTTGTGTCCCCTATCAAATACCTGCTCACCACGAGTCCGCGGTCCCTCCTCTTTAAACGGAGGAGATTTCCAGTGTGTATTCTCCTTTTTATTGCTTTCATTTGCATATAAATTAAATCCATAGCAGTGCCTGCGAGGCACTGCTATGGCGCTGCTAAGTATGCAAACCATCCATCGGCCTTTTCTTTGTTTTACAGATAAACCCACTGCCTCTAAATGACATGGTGGTGATGGTGGTGATGGTGGTGGTGGGTGGAGGGGGGTCATAATTGTATGAATTTTAAATACACTGTCATAACTCTGCTGCCGCATTCACAGCGGGGAATCAAACTATTATTGTCGAGGTAGTTGTGTGTGTGTGTGTGTGTGTGTGTGTGTGTGTGTGTGTGTGTGTGTGTGTGTGTGTGTGTGTGTGTGTGTGTGTGTTATTTAACGCTTGGTAATGGGTGTTTCGGGTTCGTGCACGTGCACCCCCGGATGGCCTCCAAATACACTTAAAAAAAACAAACCGTAGGCCTACTGAAGTGTGTATCGGCTTAAATTAAAAGTATGGGACCCTTTATGGCTTAGACACATCTCCGTGGTTATGTGTGTGCTGCACGAGGCCAAATCTACATTAGACTATGTGTTATTGTTTGTATCGTTTTAAAAAATATATATTTTTACCTAAGTGCACGCTGTTTTGACGCACGCAAACGAACTGTTATTGACTGATAATTAGGCTAATATTAATATCTGGATGTAGAATGAATGAAATATGATTAATGAAAGACATTGACGTCTGGGACAAACTCGAAGAATAACCATTTGCAACTTTCTTTCTCTGCTTAAATATGCTTGTTTGGCAGTAGTTATTCTAGGTCTATTTCAGCTAAATGCCAATGTGGCCTAGTAGTGTAGGCTATAACTTAATTGCTAATTTAGGCTAATTAATTTACTGTTATTCTTCGTCTCGTAGCTTTGAAATATTTTTTTTCATTTTATTATGATACTTGGTAATAACCTAGGCCTACATTTAAACTATTACAAATTATTGTTTAATTAATTTAAATGTTCGTTATTTGTAACTTATCAGAAGAATTGTGTATATCCCGTTGCATTCAAATTCCAATGATAACTCTTTACAAAGGTAATTTAATCATTATTTATTGACACAGCATAAAATTGTAGACGCATAGGCCTACCGACACATTTAACCCGCTAAAATATAACTTAGGCAAAAACTATTTTCAAAATATTGAGTGCAAATTAAAATGAAAGGGATTGCAAAATTGGGTCACAGCAGCAGCGGCCCTAATGATGTTGGGGTCACGCAAATGATTTAAATCAATTATTAATCTGTCGCCCAGTGAGCGCATATTAACTCTCTGCGCAAGCGTATTGGACTCAAACAAAACACACTCTTTGAATTGATTAAATTTTCATTTAGGAATGCAGCGCTGCTGATCATTAAACAATAGAGGTTCAATTGTATAGTTATTGGAGCATGTCGCATAAGAAATGACCTCTATGGCCCTGAACTCTGTGTGGTAAACATTTGTCGTGATGTGGCCAGTTGACGCGCACGAAAATGACCTGGCCGATTGGTTGTAAAGCGGTGGGGGACAATCATGGACATCCAATAGGTGTAACGGGGGACACCTGTCCACGCACCTGACCGGAACAACACATCAGGATAGATCAGGCAAAAAGAGGTGGACTTCAAGAGATTTTGGTCAAGAGATGGACGAGTTGGGAAGGCGTAACGCGAGTGTTTTCTTGGTGGAGTGAGACAAGTCGTTATAGTGTTGCAAAAAGTTTGTTTTAATAACGAAAGGAAGTAAGAAAGAACGTCCATTCTGTTTGCACCGCGTCTTCTTTTACTCAGACTGTGTCAAACTCTTTAATAACTAATTTTAAATAAATTAAAAATATATATAGCCTATAGCATGCATGAATAATTGACATATCGATATATACGCCTATTTATCAGAAAGTTAAATGTATCAGGCAGTCTTGATCCGTCTAAACGTGTTTTATCTGCGCGTCACCTCCATGGCGTTTGGACCCTGTGCGTGTTTTCGTTCGGCGCGAGACACAAAGGCGCACGTTGTCTCGCCACTACACGTGCACACGCACACGCACTCGCACACGTACACACGCACGCACACACACGCGCGCGCGCACACACGCACACACAGTAAAATACTTTTTAGTGTGTTAGCTTCTTTCTTTTTTAACCGAGGAGAGCGCGTGTCGTGTCACGGAGTTCACAAGGCGAGCGCATCAAACCTGAGACGGGGTCACGTAAGGCCGGCCGGGACATTTCAGCTTGAACACCAAATAACCTAGAACTTCCTCCTTTCATCGCTTTTAATGAACTTTCTATTATTATTTTTTGTGTGAAAGTTGGCCCATAGTGAGTAAGTGAATAATAATAATAATAATAATAATAATAATAATAACAATAACAATGTTAATAATAATAATAATTATTATTATTATTATTATTATTATAGGTTAAATAAATGCTATCCAACAGTAACGCAACGGTTGGTCGTATTTTAGGGCCAGCAGTATCCGTCTCTGTCTCTGTCTATGTCTCTCTCTCACACACACACACACACACACACACACACACACACACACACACACACACACACACACACACACACACACACACGCGAAAGTGAATTTCTATATTCTATGATTATAAATAACAATAATAATAATAATTATAATAATAATAATAAAGACAACATAATAGCCTAATCATAAAATGATTAAACTCAATTACCCAAAATGAGTAATCAAAAACATTATAACAATGTTCTAATCGATATCTCGCATGTCTAAAATACTGAAGATAATAATATCAGGATCATTAGTATAAGTAATAATTACAATATAGAAGAAATTTATTGAGAAAAACGATAAATGAAAGAAGAAGAAGAAGAAGAAGAAGAAGAAGAAGAAGAAGAAGAAGAAGAAGAAGAAGAAGAAGAAGAAGAAGGACGTAGGGCGTAAAATTAAAATAAAATTCCAGAAAAAAACACTTCTGTTCAAATATTCTCCACAAACCACGAGTGGAAACAAACTAACGCAACTTTCCATTGTTTTCTTTTTTGTATTTTATTTCAGACCACACATCTCTGAACATATTTAAAATCTTTGGCTTATTGAGTTGTGTTCAGTACTCGCTACGTAGTCTGTGAAATTATTCAATTTAAATATGGCCAGAGAGAGAGAGAGAGAGACAGAGAGACAGAGAGAGACTACAACGAAACACACGAAACAAAACGATGACATTGAAACATGAGAAACATTATTATAATTTTTTTTTTATAAAAAAGAAAACGATAAAAAAAAATCTCCAGCAAGTATGGGATCTTATGAGAGATATGCACTCCCATACCTGAAATTAAATATATAGAACATGTTATGGACTATTAGGCTATATAAAGTGTAATAATGTCCGTTCATTTTATATAATTATGTCCATATACTGTTATCCTTAACAGAAATATTTGTGTCCTTTTTTTCCTTAAATAGCAACCCCAACAGTTCTGCAGTCTCTAACTGTCCATCAAAAAAAAGCGTAATTTGGTCGCTTTTACGCACGAAAAAACAAAACAAAACAAAAAATTCGGAACTTCATCGCTTTTACACACGAGAAAAAAAACAACAACAACAACTAAAAAAAAAAAAAAAAACTAAAAAACGACCATCTCAGTCGCTTTCCTCCTTGTCCTCTTGCACCGTGGTGGTGGAGTGGTTGTACAGTCCCTGCGCCATGAGCTGCAGGGCCAGGCCGTTCTTGTAGCCCGTGGCCTTCTTGATCTTGGCCCGCTTGTTCTGGAACCAGATCTTGATCTGCGACTCGTTGAGGCTGAGCTCCTGCGCCAGCGCCTGTCTCCGCTGCTCCGTGATGTAGCGGTTGGTCTGAAACTCGGTCTTCAGCCGCTGCAGCTGCTCGGCCGTGAAGGCGGTGCGCGGTCTCTTGTCCTCGCTTTTCTCGTTTTTCTTCTTTTTCAATTTGCGCGTCCTTGGCCCTGGCGTGCAAACAACAAGGAGACGAACACGTAAATGTCAGCTGGTGGTAGTGAAGAGGATTTAAGTATACGCCTTACTATTAAATAAAAAAAGGTCTGTGGTATTAAAATCACTCGTTGACCTGCGAATTTTATTATTAGGCTATTAACTATAAAATACACCCTCAATGCAATTCGATGCTATGTTAAATATTTAATGATATGTCCAAAATGTACCTAATAGGCATACTATATCCAGTTAAAAAGACAGCTGTCTGTAACATTACATTCATGTCGCCTGTGTAATTATTTGCGAGATGCATTACTGTGTGGTTAGAATACACATACACAAATAACACGGTCTTACATTACAAGCAAATGTTTTAACTGTTTTTATATACATTATGGGTCGTTTATTAGACTATTAGACTAATTGGCCTATACATATTTCAATGTTGTTGCAAGGAGCGCTTTTGACGTAAATTAATCGTATTGTTTATTATTATGGCTATGGCTATTACTGTCACTATTATTATTATTATTATTATTATTATTATTATTATTATTATTATCAATTTGCTATTAGTATTGGTATTAAGTTGTTAGGCCTATTGGTATCGTAATATAAGAATGAATTAATAATAGTCATTATTATTAGCAGTAGCAGTAAGGCAGCTATAGCCTATAATTGGTGTTCGTATTTATTATTATTGTTATCAGATATATCAGTAAGGGATTCAATAGACAACCTTTTTTTCTATTGAATATTACATTGCACTTGGTGGAGCTTACATTTATCCTATGATTTTCCTCGCAATTGTTGTTATTAGGCTATAGGCTACTTCATTAGGCACAGTGGGCTAACTTATAGGACAGAATTACAATAGGTTTTATTTGACTATCTATAATAATTCATCATTTAGAGGAAGAACAGAAGCAAAAAGAACAACAAAGAAAGCTCTCCCCCCCCTCTCTCTCTCTTACACACACACACACACACACACACACACACACACACACACACCCCATCATTCTCTCCAATCTCTGTCTACTGTTCCATTCGATTGGATTCCCGGCCAGGAATGATCGATTGATGATCGATTAGCAGCCTACTATCTAAACCCACACGCTCACTCAAAAGCCTCTCGTCTCGAGCGGTGCGTTTGGCAGTGAGATCCTCCTGTAATAGACCTCTATAGGCCTAAGTGGAGAACACAGTGTTCTGCACGCAGGGACCGAAATAGTGTTACAACGAAGACTTTGACTTTCATCCCACTTCCCGTTTACATGTTCAGACCCACCAAAATAAAGTTCTTCCAATAGGGAGGTTTGCGTCACTTTTGAGCAGGTGGGCCAAAGTGTGTGTGCGCGCGTGTGTGTGTGTGTGTGTGTGTGTGTGTGTGTGTGTGTGTGTGTGTGTGTGTGTGTGTGTGTGTGTGTGTGTGTGTGTGTGTGTGCGCGCGCGTGTCCTATTTTGCGCATAACTTGTGATATCCTCTTTATCATCAGTAGTATTTTACTGACATGTATACGTTGTGATGTATTATCCGTACTCATGTTCAGGGGTTCAGAGTTCAGGGTTTGTTCCTCGTGCGCCTATTTGCTCTATTTCGGTTCGATAATTTCCCTGTTTCAACGACGGTAAAGTGTGAAGGAAAAGTCAATTTTTTTGCGAGACATCAAAGTGAAGACAAAAGGGTCAAATTAAGCGGTCTGGGGGTCAAATCCAAAATACTTCCCTGTAGTCTTTAGTTTTACAGGACAAAAATAATGTCATTTGGCGTGCCGTTATTTTTCCATTAGGCCTGCTGAAGCTCAACGTGTCATCAGTCGCGATGTTTTGTCAATTAAATAAAAACACAATAAAGTACATTCACAAAATGAAAACGAAAGATAGAGATGAGGAAATAGTACTTCTTTTAAATATTTTAGATTTGTATAAATCCCACTTGTTGAAGAGAGGTAAGATCTAAAATAGTACAGTTACGTGACATTACGACCTCGCTTCAGTTAGTGTGTGTGTGTGTGTGTGTGTGTGTGTGTGTGTGTGTGTGTGTCTGACGCAGGGGGGGGGGGGGGGGGGGGGGGGGGGGTTTGTTATGATGTTCCGAGTCGGATTTTATCCAAATACACGCAATGTGAACTTGATACACACCAACCCCCCCCCCCCCCCCCCCCCCCCCCCCCCTGGTTTGTTTCGCGGACCGTTAGCTCCTTACCAGATGAGGGCCGGTCCGAATAGCGCGTGCAGTACACCCAGGCGGGCCACAACATCGCCTGCGAGTCCTTGGCAGTAGCGGGCGGAGATCCTCCTCCTCTTCCTCCTCCTCCTCCTCCTCCTGCTCCGTTGCCGCTCCTCGCCGCACCCGCCGACGCGCTGTCCGAATACCGCGAGTTGGTTCCGGTGGTTCCGCGCAGCGCCGCCGCCGCGTCGCGCTGCTGGTGCTGCTGCTTCGAGGCGCTCTGCTTCGAAGACGGCGAGGAAGACGTCGACGAAGAAGAAGAGGAGGAGGACGAAGAAGAGGAGGACGAAGAGGAGGTGCTGTCGCTGCTACAGTTCGAGTCCAAGCACAGATGCGTGTGCGGCGACGGCCGCGTGATGAGCGGGCCCACGTGTCCCCGGCCCGGGTTCGGTCCTCCCCTTGACTCGCGGCGGCCCAGCAGCGCGTCCTTCCTGCAGCCGAAGTCCGGCCGCAGGATGTCGTCGATGAAGAAGTTGGTGGTCCTGTGGCCCCCGTGCTGGGCCCCCGGGTGGGGCAGCACGAGCGGGGACGCGAGCGACATGTTCACCTCCTCCTCCTCCTCTTCCATCTCCTCCTCCATCTCCTCCATCTCCTCCTCCTCCTCTGGGGACTCGCGGCAGTGCTGCTCCTTCAGCTCCTCGTCCATAACCGGGGCGGCGGCGGCGGCGGCGGAGGAGAATCCCGCGGCCAGGAGGAGTGCGACGCGCGCTCTCCGCGCCCAATCCCCAACTTGTTGCTCCGCTCCCCCAGTGTCGCTCCCCCACCCCCCCGATTCAGGTCAGTAACATCAGTAACATGGGAGCCGATGGGGTCATGAAGTGGACTGTGGTTCGGCCAAAGGACGAGAAGGAGCGATCGGACGACAAAAGACAATCACAAAAAAAAAGAATTTGAATCAAACCTGCGTTGTGGTTTTTTGGTTGGTTTTTTTTAGCAGAAGAAGAAGACCGTCTCCTCGGGCGCTCCTCTCGACATGTTGTGGTGGTGGTTGTTGTTGTTGTTGTTGTTGTTGTTGTTGTTGTTGCTGCTCCTTATGTTGTTCCCAGCGTTGTCGTCATTGTCGGCCGCCGCGCGTAAACGAAACCCACTCCACATTACGCACGCGTCCGCCGCCGCACGCGAGCACCGACCGTCTCGACTCGAGGCTGTGTGTGAGTGTGTGTGATTCTTCCTAAACGTCTCCCTAAAAAACCGTTATCGCCCTCACTGTCCACCCCCCCTCTCTCCCTCTCCCTCTCCCTCTCTCTCTCTCTCTCTCTTTCTCTCTTGCAGCCAACCGGAAGCACGTGTCTACGCGCACAATAGGCCAATCAGGATGGACGGGCGACGCAGGCAGAATCGACGATATCCAATCAAGCTTCATCGTTCTCGGCGATGGATACGTAGTAGCTGGGGTTCACACACACACACACACACACACACACACACACACACACAGAAAAAAAGGTTAAATAATTACATAAATATTATTATTTTTATATGAAGAAATAGATTATATCAATACATCGGTTCAATCCGTAACATGTATTTTTATTTTTATTTTACAGTTCAATAATTTTGGACGTCGTAGTAGTCTTACAACAAAGCGCACAGTGATCATTGTGTTTTTTCTTAGTGTTTGGTCCAGTCTATGGGATGTCTGGGAAGGAGGTCACTCTGATTGTTTTAAAAATAACTTTCACGCAACTGTCAAAGGCTCAATTTGATGCTTCGTCAAAATAACACACCGGTTGTGTTTTGAAGACAGTAAACTGTTGATTGTACAGGAGAAAAGTGTGTGTGTGGTGAGTGTGTATTTTTTTTTTAATAAAGCGATCTGTAAATGAAAACATAATCAAACATGACTATCAAATATAACCGCACTTTTTTAAAAGACTAGCTTATATTTATTATAATTAATTAGTTTCTACACAACTTCATTTACGATTATTTTGCTACACATGACTGAAAAATAAAGGCTTGAATACCAGTCGGTGTGTGTGTGAACGAACAGGTTCAATCTATCATTCTCATGTTTTGTGGACACTTTTTCTTACAATTTGGCAAAACTCACTTGTTTTATTGTTTAAATTGAGGCGACAGTCCGGCCTCCTCGTTATCTCTCTGAGGTGAATGCACAGCAGGCCTGCATTCAAACCGACAACTAGATTGCCTTTACACTGTAATTAGTCGTCGTTGAATAAATAATTCCTTGATTAGGTTAATCATTATATTAGTATCATCATGAAACTATAGGCGGACGTGTTGATATTTAACGCGCAATGTAGCCTATTGAAATCTTTATCCCCCCCCCAAAAAAAAAGCCGCGAGAGAGAAGGCGAGAAAGGAGAGAGGGAGAGATGGAGCATGTGGTGAGAGGAAACCATAGCTACTTAATTAAATTCCAATTAGGACAGTATCAACATGCTATTTAGCCAAGCAGCCATTGTAAGCACTCGTCTTCCTGTCTGCTCTTATCTGTGGCCCGCAACGAGGGGCCCCTGAGAGCGAGCGAGCGAGAGAGAGAGAGAGAGAGAGAGAGAGAGAGAGAGAGAGGATAATTTATAGCTTTTAATTACTCTTCATTCCGCCCGATCAGCCCCGCTGTTCATTACGCGCAGGAGAGGAGAGGGGGGACCTGAATAAAACCCGGGCTGCCACTGGTCCCTGGCAGCTCGCTTCATCAAAGTGACGCGAGGAGCGAAGCAGGGCCGCGTAACGGAGCGCGCGGCGCGTCATTCTCCAAGCTGCTGATAAAGCTTGTTGAGTAATAGCGAGCGAGGCTCCCTCCTCGGAGACGCCGTTTACAGAAATGACTTTATTGACGGCTCAGCGCGCCGCTGATTCATTTAGCCTTCTTCCGTGGCCGTGTTGCTATAGTAATCGGATGATAAATGCACCGGAGTGGATTTGCAGGGACCGTTTTTATTTTTATTTTATTGAGTAGCAGCCTTTATAGGTATACCTGCCTGCTCCGTGGCACACACATACATACACACAAACACACACACACACACACACACACACACACACACACACACACACACTCTCTCTCTCTCTCTCTCTCTCTCTCTCTCTCTCTCTCTCTCTCTCTCTCTCTCTCTCTCTCTCTCACACACACCACACACCTAATTTTGTCACATAATGTCCGTCAATTGCTCATTTTAAACTTATTTCATGAAGCCATTCTGCAGCAAGCAATCACTATATTCAGAACAGTTCCACACACCACTGTCCGTGTTTTTGAGAGCCAAATATATGGCCTATTTTTGTATTAGGCCTACTATAATTTGTAATGTAGGCTACATCCAAAATGTACCAACAATCCTTCAGATGATCTTATTATTACAGTAACTACAGTTGCCCATTAGTTTAATTAATTATTTATATATACAATACGTTTCCATATCCAGCAGATATCTGTAGTAGACCATTTAAGTTATAGCTGAGCGGGAATGACCAGATTAATTAATTGTTAAGTCTAACATCATAAGGCCGACCAAATGATAGGCCTAAAGCGCGTTATATGTCATGTGTGTTTTACGTCTTAAAAAAAGTTAAAATAATAAATAATAATATACAAAACACATTTTACATTTATCATTAGACTATGTTAAAATAGGATAGTCCATTGACCTGTTTATCTGCTCTCTGCAGTAGTATAATGATTAAAAAAACTGAGAAAAAAGTTTTTTAAAAAACAACAACAAAATAAGCTACTTTAATCAGCGCCATTCTGAATTATTTAATTAAAAATATGCAATCAAGAAGATAGGCCTGTACTGTTAAAAGAATGACGGTTAGGTCAGTGCCTTCGTTGTGCTGCCCGCTCACACTAGTGGTTGAATGAGGGAACGCACCAGGAGCTACCAGCGCCCGGTCAGAGCTGCCGGTGCGTGGCGCTCTGGCGACATCTAGTGGTCATTATTGAAAAGCTGATTTTTACAGTTTGGCTCCCTTTCACCTATGAATTGATTGACGGATGGATTGATGGATTGATTGTTTTATTGATTGATGGATTGGTTGAATAGTTGATTGATTGATTGACATGGGCAATCAAAGCACTATTTGCGCCGTGAAAAAAACCGCTTAATCTAGTTGGAAAAACCAAACAAATTCTTTATATTTTTTGTATACTATATACTTTTTACTTACTTTTTATATACTCTTGGTATACTATTTCTTTATATTTGACAAATAAAAGGGCGGATGACAGTGAGGTTTATGGACAGTTTTGCACTTCTCCGCTAGATGTCGGAGTAGAGCCGGTTATAAAATGGAAACGTTGAACCTAAACTATAGGCTACTGCTTTGTCACCTAATTTGTTATTTTACTACAATTACCAACATCGTTTAGGACACCTACATGTGTTTAATGAGTACACAAACATGAACTATACATTAAATCTAGGCCTATTCCTATTTGAACGCATGTGCAACACGTTTTTTTGACAAATAACCATCGCCTTGGATGAAGTAAGCTGAGACGCAAGCCTACGACTGTAAGGCACATTTGTACAGTTTAAAATATATTTCAAACTGACTGTTTAATTTCTCAGTTTATCGGCTAATCAGCTTTAATCCGTCTTCCACCCGTGCACTGCTTTATGTGCTAATGCTTGACAAATGTCAAAGAAATGTTTATAACCGAGAGAGGTATTATGAAACCGTATATCCGCCCAAATCCTGCATTATTATGCTACTAGGACTCTCCAACATATGCCGGTGACGGTGAGGCTTAAAAAAAAATATGTGCGCATATACTCCGCGATAACTATTCTGATTGGTCTGCCCTCTACACACAGACAGACACACACACGCACGCACGCGCACACACACACACACACACACACACACACACACACACACACACACACACACACACACACACACACACACACACACACACACACACGAGCGTAAGCGCACTCTCTTGGACTTTCAAGCTTTTACCCTCTCACCCTTTGCGTTCTCACGACCCCTATTGGTCAGTTGGTAATTGGCAGGATGTCCCCCAGAAATGATTCATGAGGACGTCTCCCCCTCATCTATAAACCAGTAGAGAGCTGAGTGAGGGCTGATCCTCCCCTCCACACACACACACACACACACACACACACACACACACACACACACACACACACACACACACACACACACACACACACACACACACACATGTATAATTGACACACTATCATCATGTATAATTGAAGGTTTATGAATGGGTATAAATAATGGAGAGGCATGGGGGCCCCTAAAGAGCCCTAATGAGAGGGGCCCGACAGACACAGCTCCGTCGCATCGTCACCTTTCTGATGACTTGGCAGGACGTGGTAATGGCTGGAGGGGCAGTGTGTTCGCCATTTTGTCTTGAAATACGTTGGACTTGTATTGCACACGGGAGAAGTTTTCAGGGCTTTCTGCCAGGAAGGCTTTAGGAAGTCAGGTGCCATAGTATAAAAAACAACTAAGTGTAGGGATGAGATTGTTGTGGAAGAATGAGTCAAACACAGGACTTAGTTGACTTATTATTTTCAGTTTTCAGTCACAGTTTGGTTAGGTGTAGGCAACACTACTACTTGGTTAGGGTTAGGTAACACTATGGGGGTAAATCGATGTCAAAACTATTGTAAATGCTCAGACTATGAGTCACAAATATATATATTACAATTTGTAAGCACAAAACACGATCTACAAATAGACTCAAAATCCACAAAAAAACTCTTCATGATCCACAAATATAAAACACGATCCACAAATAGATTCAAAATCCACAAATACATCATGATCCACAAATTGAATTCAGTGACTTGTACTTAAAAAACATAATTTGTATGAATGCAAAATGATTTGTCTGCGCGTGTGGGTCGTATTCTATTTGTAGATTGTTTCGCATTTGGTTTCAGAATTTTGACACTACTGTTCTGCTGTTTTTTGGTGTACAGTCTAACTTGTATTTTCAAATCGCTGTTTCAAGACACGCGTACAAATTATGTGCAATGCTCAGCATTCAAGTGTCAAATCTGTGTTTGCGGATCACAGTGTATTCGTCGATCGCTTCGCATTTGTCTACAAATCATTTTGACACTGTTTTACCAGCGGAGAGTGTGAAAAAAAGCCACAAATGTAGTCAGCCAATCAGGGGTATTGCTTGCTATGTGATGTCACGACTCCTCAATAAGCTTTTCAAAATAAGAGCATGAGCTGAAACGTGTCAGAACCATAGACTGTATGTCTATGGTCAGAACGTGTTACCAGAAGCAGAAGCCAGCAGCGGTGCCAGCGGACCTACTTTGTACATATTATTTTCCAGGTGAGTATAGTAATGTAGTTAAGCTAAAAACACATAAAATGGTAACCAAGAACAGGAATAATGGTTTGGTTAGCTTGACACTTGACTCACCTGAAAAATAATATGTACAAAAGTAGGTCCGCTGGCACCGCTGCTGGCTTCTGCTTCTGCTGGTAACACGTTCTGACCATAGACATACAAGGTTCTGACACGTTTCAGCTCATGCTCTTATTTTGAAAGGGTTATTGAGGAGTTTTGCATTCATACAAATTATGTTTTTTAAGTACAAGTCACTGATTTCAATTTGTGGATCATGATGTGTTTGTTTGTGGATTTTGAATCTAGTGGATCGTGTTTTATATTTGTGGATCATGATGTGTTTGCTTGTGGATTTTGAATCTATTTGTAGATCGTGTTTTGTGTTTACAAATTGTAATATATATTTGTGACTCATAGTCTGTGCATTTACAATAGTTTCCACATCGATTTACCCCCATACTTTAAGTTGTCTTTGAAAACATTTGCCCTTTCTTTTTTAGGTTTTAAAGTCAAAACACTATAATGTTCTCAATTTGCGTCTTAAATCAGGTGAAACCCATAATACCGATAAGATGGTAATTGCAGTTAAACTGAACACCGCTTTATGTCAGATTAAGTCAAACACACATACTCCTTGGAAATGACAGCACTGGAGCCATTGAAGACACTCCTATGTATTGTGGGTTTCTAGGAAAGGTCACGTGGTTCAAGTATGAGATTGGAGCAGAATTGTGATCAGAATAGTCGTTATAATAGATGATATTAAGCCCCCCAAACTTCAACTGACTGTGGGAGGGGACAGGAGAGGTAATGTTCTCAGACACAAGACGTTATGTAGTGTGTATTGGCTAGGGGGTGTCTGACTCCTGGCTGAAAGGTACTGGGTTCGATCCCCAGTGTGCGCAGTCGAACCTCTTCAGGGCGTCCATGAGCAAGAAGCCCCCTAACCAACACCTGCTCCTCAATGACAAGTATTATTTATTCTAAGTCACTTCGGAAGTGTCTGCCGAATACATAGTCAAACGTTATTCTAAATTACATCATGCACACACACGCACTCACACACGTTGAGGCTTTTGTCTCTTGTGCTCAAGTACTCTTCTCATGTACTGTTGTTGTTTTTTGTTTTGCTGTGGTTACACTTAACTAGCCTCGTGAGACCGTCGCAATCTCGCGAGTTCACATTCTGTTTCTCTCTGCAGGTCTGGCCTCGATCCTATTGAAAGCCTTTTCCGAAAATGTAGAAACACTCGGACCAATCAGCGCTTGGGGAGAGAGTTTCAGTTCATGACGAAGCAAGGGACGTCGCAGTCTGCCAAATTAAACATACATCGTAGTAAAAAGTGTGGCAATCAAAACAGTTTTTATCCGAAGTAGACTGAATAACGATGTTAAAAGATTAACAGAAATCTTGTCAGGTTAGAATATGTTTTTGCTTCACTTCCAACCGGATTCAACAAGAGCGACAAGAGCGTGGGCCGCGTTCATATTTGTAAATCAATCAATGCCCAGCTGAGGCCAGACTGATATTCATTGCGAAACACAAACGTGAATATCAGTATGATCTCACGAGGCTCACACATTACATAGCTGACCTCTAACCTCTGCCATGGTGTAACAATTGTGTTGTTCGTGATTACAATGTGTTCCTCAGTGCATTTCCTCATCGTGAAACCTTTTGACTCTTTAGGAATTTTCACAGAGAGAGGGGGAGAGAATATAAAAGTGGTTGTGGGTAAAAACTGTTTGAGAGACAACCCTTGTCCATTGTTTCCAGGGATGTATCGTTGATATCTCGGTACGCTGGTGATATTGATACTGGTCGCTTCCCTGCTGTAACTCAAAGGTAAACACACTCACGGGGGGTGTTGCCATGCCAGGGTTAGGGGTTCGATTCCCCCTATGGGGCCACCCATGCTGAGAATGTATATGCTGTGGTAATGGTGTAAGACAACAGGCGGGCAGAAACAAGAGAGAGAGAGAGAGAGAGAGAGAGAGAGGCGGTGGTGGAGGTGACCCGTGTTGATGCACCACCTCTGCCCCACATCGCAGCCCCCTCGCTGGGACGCGGCGAGTGTGGTGATACGCTCTATAACCTAAAACCGCCGTCGATGCTGCAACACAGGGATGTCACTGCCATCACAGTATCTGTTTCCTGTGCCATGTTACTCTTAGTGGAAGCTATAGTGTTCTGCGTTCACCTCTCCATTACCGCACTGGGGCTGTTTGTTCACATGCATATGAATGTTCCCTTTGATTGTAGATACATGCCATGTGACTCTGTGTGTGTGTGTGTGTGTGTGTGTGTGTGTGTGTGTGTGTGTGTGTGTGTGTGTGTGTGTGTGTGTGTGTGTGCATTTCATAATGAAGGGGCTTTCATTAACCTTTCCTTCAATTCTCAGAGGACTGCCCCCCCCCCCCTTAGTTATGAACCACCCCCCATTGGGTGGTTGGGGATGATGATGATTGTGATGGGGATGAAGATGATGATGATGATGATGATGATGATGATGGTGATGGTGATGGTGATGGTGACGAAGATGACAAAGCGGATGATGATGATGGTGATGGTGAAGGTGGTGATGATGATGCAGCAGATGATGCAGCTCCTCGGAGGCTGCAGACTTTCTGTCCTTCACAGAGACCGTACTCTGGGCTGTCACAGAGGAGATCATCTGTCATAAACAAGAGAGCTTCCCAGAATTACATATCTCTATCTCTCTCTCTCTCTCTCTCTTTTTCTCTCTCTCTCTTTCGGCCTCTCTCTTGCTCTCTCTCCCTTTCTGCCTCTCTCTCTTGACATCTCTCTCTCTCGACATCTCTCTCAGACGTGCGTGTGTGTGAGTGTATCTGTATGTGCGTGTCTAGTGTGTGTATCTATGTGTGTGTGTGTGGTATTGAGCGATACTCAACGTTGGCATCTCATTATCCAGAAGCGGATCCGGAGAGGGAAGAGAAATTAGTTTCTGCTGAACTGCACAGGAGATGCGGCCGCTTTCGGCCAATATTTCACATGTGAGTGGGTGTGTGTGTGTGCGTGTGTGGGTGTGGGTGTGGGTGTTCCTGTGCTTCCGGATGAGTAAGTACATGGCTGTGCATGTGCGTGTGCCTCTGTATCGAAGATCACTTGACCCAGCCGTGGGCTGCTTCACGTGTTCTGTTGTCAGGGTACGGGGACACGGGAAGGTGCAATCTCCAGTGCATGGATGTATGGTATAGCTACTGGTCCACACACTTTTACACTCATAATTTTACTTTCTGGTCCTGCCTGGTGTGTAGGAGTGGTTTTCATCCAACTACTACTTATAACTGACCACTGATTACCGATGACTAAAATGAATCCTTATTATGCCTTGTGTTGGGCTTCTGTAAAATTGAGATCCAAAATGGGAACTACTTCTCCGGTTTCTTGGACATGAGAGAAAAACAATTTTCATTATTTAATCTGACACCCTCTTGCTCTATCTCGACCCGATTATCTCTCTCTCTCTCTCCCTCAATGCTAACTCCTCAGTTTGGCCGATTAACCGGAGACAGAGCTCTGAATCAGTGAAGTGGTGTGTGTGTGTGTGTGTGTGTGTTTGTCTGTGCATCACACCCAAAAAGAAGATTGTGATGACCCCACCCCCTTTTCTGTTTCTGTTGCAGTGAGGTAAACTACATGCACCTGCTGTGTGTGTGTGTGTGTCTCTCTCTCTCTCTCTCTATCGTCCCCTCATTCACCCTAATTGACCTTACTCACCTTACTTACTTGCTCATTCACTTTTATAGAGATCCAGTGCAGATATCTAGGGACAGCTGCTCAGTGTTTTGCTTGATCTTTATTTGTATTCTTATTTATAGTTTCTTAATTAAACTTAATTTTTTCTCAGATCAAAAGCAGTTGTCGTTGTTGTTTTTTTTATCTCTCTTTTTCAAATAAGAGCTGTTATTATGTCACTAACCCTATGAAATATTATTATTGTTATTTTTGTTAAAGATGCTGTAGACAACTTTTTTGCTTTAACGTATTATTATGAAGTAAATGTTGATTGCACAGTGTAATGGCTACAGAATAATGACACCATCAGCGTTTAGATTGGTTCCCTTAGCTTCCCTATAAGCCTCGCTTTCACTATGCAGCTCTGTCTGCCACCGGGTATGATCTGAAAATTAAGGCTCACTTTACGGCACAAAAGTGCATCAAAACCAGAAGGAATAGCGCTTTTGTTCCCCCATTAGCTATCCCCAGTAGTGGAAATGGCGGACGTTGGAACAACCAAAGTAAAGCAAATCTGATGACACTACTCATATCTGCGTATGCTACGTTTTTGCATTGAGTATACGACCTGAAACCTCACGTCGCGACTCGCCAGGCGATCCAGTCAGGCTACCAACCCAGTTCACTTTTCTCAACACATACTAAAGAATTTGTATCTGCTTTCATGTCTCCATCATAGACTAAATGAATGAATAAACTCTTTTCCTCCTAATATTTTCTTCTACTCCCCCCTACACCCCGATAGCCTGGCTCCGCCCACCTACGTACTTCCGCTCAAATTTCATTTCACTTCAGTACTAAGGTCTGGCGATGCTACTATGTTAGAACGATTTCTTTTCCCTCAAATGTGCCTTCCAATCAGCGAACAGGAGGCGCGGCCTGAGAACAGTGACGTAGAGGTCGTGCGCGAATTTCAGTTATTGAGCGTAAGTACGGAGGCGGGCGGAACCAGGGCCGTGTTCCGATATCTGTGAGTACACTAACTTCCGTGAGTACACTTCAACATAGTACACTATCCGTACTCAATAGGTACGCAGAGCTTCAGGGCCGTGTTCCGATATCTGTGAGTACACTAACTTCCGTGAGTACACTTCAACATAGTACACTATCCGTACTCAATAGGTACGCAGAGCTTCAGATGTTAGTGCTGTTAATCTGTGGCGCACTTAACGGAAATGACATCAGCTGCGCGGCCGCGTCACCCGCCAAACACGTGAATTCATTAGACGTTCTCTGAGCGCGGCTCCGCCTCTTCCGCTACGTAGCTAAGATGGCTGCCGTTGAGTACGCATAGTGTACCCCGTAGCACACTCAGCATTTTGGCCGTTTTGAGTACACATACGGGTTCTTTCAAGTACACTTCTTTTGCCGCGATCATAATCGGAACACCCTACGTACTCAAACTAAGTACACTAAGTACGGGTAGTACGGCTATCGGAACACGGCCCAGGCTAATGCTAATGCTCACTGCATCTGCCGTTTGTATACTGCGCGCAACGTGGTTTCTGGCGCATGAAATACGTCACGACCAAACGTTAGCGATTGGTTAAGGCAGATCCAGAGTGGCACTGGGCAGAGCCAATAGGTTTTAAACTTCAACAGCACCCGCCTTCAAGTGAGAAATCGTTTGTCTCTACAGCACTGATAGACCTTTAGTATGAATGAAATGAATACGAAGGTCTAGTTAGGACTAGGCTAACACCCCGACGCCAACCCCTGCTGCATACTTGTTTGTGAGAAGCAACACCCAAACTATGCAATGCACATCATTAATGCCCCTTTAATATATTATTATTATTATTATTTATTTATTATTATTATTATTAAACAGATTTTCTTCATGTGGTTCTTCTCTCTACTTAAGAGGTCACACAGTGCTGAGATGTTCTGTGACAGGCATCTAAGCGTATTGGAGTAATGGTAGCCTGTGTGTGTGTGTGTGTGTGTGTGTGTGTGTGTGCATGCGTGCACATATGCTTGTGCATATGCATATATGTGTGTGCGTATGTGCATGCTTTCTGTGTGCATATGCGTGTGTGCAGAGAGAGAGAGAGAGGGGGATAGAGAGAGAGTGAGCGAGAGAGAGAGAGAGAGAGATGGAAAGATGGAGAGAGAGAGAGAGAGAGAGAGAGAGAATCCATCTGTCTAGCAGCCAATGACAGTCGCGGTTGTTGATGCCTGAGTTTGTGTCAGCATGAACACTAGTCATCCTAAATGTGTCTGCAACACATGGGGTCAAAGAGTGTGCACGTGTGTGTGCACGTGCATGCTTGTGTGCGTGTGTGTTAGAGAAAGCTAGGCTTTCTTTTTTTTTTACCTCCTCTCGAAATGTGAGTCATGCTGAGCTAGGAACGACCATTTTGGTTTTGCTGGATGCTCTATGTTTAGTTAAATAATTATTAGTTTGGTAATTGTGTTCTATTAACTATGAACTCTTGGTCACATGCCTCTGGAAAATAATATATGATATAATATATATATATATAAAACCTAATAAAATATAAATATAGGATGTTTACGAGTACAAAGACATTGTCTTGAGCATCTGGGTGTGTTTGCAAACAAAACTATTCCATTTGAATGGATTATATATGCAGTATCATGTTTGCTAAACAGTGATTCATATTTGGGATTATATACAGAGACAACATTTCTTATGGATCTGCAAGGCTAAAACTAATTCCCTGACTCCATCGAAGGCTGGCAAGGGGGAAAGCCGCTCCAAAATAGCCCATAATTGTGCGGTGATCTGTTACAAACCGCTCTAGGTCTGTGAGACCTTTCATGTACAACACAATGCTTTAAAAGGTTACCTCCCTCGCTCCTTCCCCCTCCCAACCTCCCTCAACACACCCAACAACTTATGAAGAGGGATTGTTTAATCAGACCGCAGAAATCAGTGTTAATATTTGTTTTCCGTGATTGAAATTCAAATCTGGCGAAAGCTCTGTGTGTGTACACATCTGCAGTGGTCCTTGTGGGGAGTGGGGGGGGGGGGAAAGCAGGAAAAAAACATGAAATACAGTCTGATACCAGTCTGGTTTCAGGGGTCTTTGAGGATGTGTTTAGCTTGGGCAAAGTTCAGCAAAGTTTAAATGGCGTCATTTCACCATTGGCAGGACTTTACTTTAGTGAAAGACAAAAAGGGGAACGTTTTTGTTACTGCTACCATTTGTCATGTGTCATTTATCAGATGCTTTGTGATGAATGAATGAGTGGATGGTGGATTGGTGGATGGAGAGAACAAACAAGTAAATATCAACAATGTTTTCCACCAAAACCTACATCTTCCCTGTACGATGTTATTCAATGTTTGCATATTTGATATTAAAAAAAAGTTTTTGTTGTGTATTTGCAGTTTTCCACAAGTGGGTTTCAGGCTTCTAGCAACAACATAGTTTAGCATAAAAAATAAAAAATCACGATCAATAATGAGATGCTAACGCGATACTCTTTCCTTTAACTTCAATGCCCTGTGTTATTGCCTGGGCTTGGTATTAAAATAGGTCTAGTTTCCGTGACATTTTTTAAAATAAAAGAAAAAGCAAAACTTTGTGACAAACAATACTTTATTGATGTAAAGGAGGACAAAATTGAATGCATTTTCTTAATTCAATTAGCAGCAGAAAGCAAAGCATAATCACAGATATTAACTGTCAAATACTGGAGTCAACGGTAAAACACATAGGCCTACTCATGTTTGGCAGCAGGGTAGACTGTAATTCAAATGTAATTCAATTGAATCAAATCGACATAACAACCCCCCCCAAAAAATTAAATAAATAAATAAACGGACCGGCACCTTTCTCTCGTCAAACTTAGTCCGGCAAAATCGATACATCGCGATATACATAAAGTCCATATTTCATAAGAGCTCTTCAGTCGGGGTAGAGGATGAACCCGGAGAATGTGCTGTACTTGTTGTTGTTGCCGCCGTGCGCCTTGCCGCCGTCCAGCTTCACGTAGACCTCGTCTCCGGAGTCCAGGTGCAGCACCGCGCTGTTGCTGGCGTAGTCGTAGTTCTGGTCCGCGTCCTGTGCTATGGCGCTCGCCCGCACCTGGGGAGGAGAGGGAGGGAGGGAGGGAGGGAGGAGGAGGAGGAGGAGGAGGAGGAGGAGGAGGAGGAGGAGGAGGAGGAGGAGGAGGAGGAGGAGGAGGAGAGGAGGAGGGTGAGTAGAGGGAGGAGAGGGAGGGAGGGAAGGGGAGGAGGGTGAGTAGAGGGAGGAGAAGGAGGGAGGGAGGGAGGGAGGGAGGGAGGGAGGGAGGGAGGGGAGGGAGGGAGGGAGAGAATATTGTTATATCCTACAGTAGAGTGGAATAGAGCAGAGTAGAAGCAAGTGGAGTAGAATGGAGTAGATTATAATAGAGTATAACATAATAGAGAGTTGAATAGAGTAGAGTATAGTACACGAATATAGAGTAGAGTTGAACAGAGTAGAGTTCAGTATAATATAGTAAAGTAGAGATGGGAAGTGGAGTCGAGTAGAAATCATGGCATCGAGTAGAAACGCATATAACCGAATAAAACCAAAGTGAATATTAAGAGTAGGCCTGCAATAGAATAGAATACGATAGAAACGCATTGAATAGAATAAAACAGAACAGAATAGGATAGAATACAACAGCTGTGGTTTATTTGACCCAGATCTATGCAGACTATAATTTACGCATTGGTTTTTGGTCGCTGCGTAATTACGCATTGGAAAAATGTGTAATGTAAAAAAAATAAAAATAAACCCCTCTGCACATAAAACACACACACATAGGTCTACCTGTCCGTTTTTGCACAGGTCAGCCCACATGCTCGTGCCGTCCCCCCCTCTCATCAACACGTGGTAGGTGAAGAAGTAAACGCCCGACGCGCGGCAGGTGAACTTGCCCGTGGCCGCGTCGTACTGGCTCCCCAGGTTGGTGATGATGTCGTCGAAGCGCAGCACCTCGTAGCCCTCGTGGGGGGTCTTGAGGCCCACGTAGAAGGCGACCCTGAACCCGGCCGGCGAGGTAGCGTTGTTGCTCCCCCCTGCCGCGTGGTCCTCGCCCGCCGCGGGGTATCCGGGCGGACCCCTCGGACCCGGGGGTCCCGGTTCCCCGGGGGGTCCCCTCGGTCCCGGTTTCCCCGCGCGGCCGGGTTTCCCCCCGCGGCTACCGTGCGCCACGTGCGGCGACGCCGGGTCGCCGTTCGCCTCCCTGGGGGGGACCGCCGGGGCGGCGGAGCCGCCGTAGGGGTCGCACACCATCCGACACGTGCCCATCATCTCATAGTAGCGCGCCGAGCCGCCCTGGCTCTGGAGCAGCACCAGCGGTAGGACGATGATCCCGGCCAGCGCCATAACGACCGCCACCGCCGCCGCCGCCGCTGCCACGGAGACCACCAACACCACGCGCTGCCGCCGCCGCCGCGCGGTTCGAGGGCGAGCGGACGACAGCGAGTCCGTCGACGCGCTCGCCGGCGGAATCGTGGGAAGATGAAAAAAAGGGGGTGAGGCGGATTTTAAAATGGGTCAACAAATAAGACGGCAGTTACGCGCGTAAAATCTAGGTGCTATGTGTGGTCCTGCTTGGTGCGCGCCTTATGGCTCCTCATCACTGGTCCTTTGGAGAGAGTTGAGGCGGGGGGATCATGCGCTGCTGACCCGACGGGATGCTTGGGGGGGGGGGGGGGGGGGGGGGGGGGGGGTCTTGCTCCGACAGTGAGCGATGGTTAAACGGTGTGTGGTAAATCTTAGCCATTGATATAGTTCGCTTCTACATTTAATTCTAGTTATTATGAGGGATGCAAGAAATAACAAAAAACTGTGTAGTATAGAGGGAGTAATACTGATGCATAGCCTAATTATAGAAATAAACCTAAACAATGGAACTTGTTGAGGGTTAAATTATGTAAAATGTGAAATATTAGTGATGGACATATATGAAAAGCTTAAAACATTGAAGAAAAACGTTCTCATGCAGGGCCACCTGAGAAATGTTTCACAGCGAAATATTTCTGTTAACAAACAAATAGACAAACAGGGTGACCACTTTTTTTTGTTTTGTCTTTACAGAACCTTAATTGATGCCCATCAATCATTTCAGCACTGCCTATTTTTACGCGGTGTCTATGACCAAGCATCCCGGCCATCCCGCGTGCGTTAAATGTTCATTATTACAGCCTCATGACGTGTACATCTGACAACCAATAAACGACCACTCCAAATGGTAACCATTTCTAATGGTCATATGTCCTATGACATGACCATAACAAACATCATTAACACCACTATTACTATTATAATGAGGAATCTGCGCTGGTTTATTTAAAAATATTAAAAGTTCAAGCAAATTTAAACCTAAATCAATGCAACAATAACAAATACAAGTCATGTAAGACGGGAAACAGGCTGAGAGGATGGCTCATGGTTCTTTACCAATAGTCCAATAGTAATATATTGTATTACAGTAAATATCTAAAAATAAAAGTAACATATTTGACCTGACACAGACTTATATTTGGTCCAACGTGTCTTTCTTTATCACAACGCCCAAATTGGAACTTATTTACAAAAATATAATGCATACGAACAACAAAGTCTAACTAACGTTGTTACAGTAAGTCATTGATGTATGTTCCAGTCCAGTCGATTGATAGATAGATAGATAGATAGATAGATAGATAGATAGATAGATTCATTCATTCACCATCAGGCTGTTTGTTTGTTTGTTTTATCTTAGAAAAAATACCAATACCAACAAAAAAAAACTGATTGATTTGTCCTCGAAAAAGTTGAAATCCCACACAAGGTTGGTAAATGGTGTGAAGCAGAGCGTGTCCCTTCCTAAGCACCTGGAATCGAGTGCGTGGTGCTAGCCTTTAGCACAAGCTTTAGAGCTCAACACACTGAGAGAGAGAGAGAGAGAGAGAGAGAGAGAGAGAGAGAGAGAGAGAGAGAGAGAGAGAGAGAGAGAGAGAGAGAGAGAGAGAGGAGAGAGAGAGAGAGAGAGAGAGAGAGAATCGAATAATTGTAATTCATATTTCGAGAGAGAGAGAGAGCGAGAGAGAGAGTGAGGGAGAGGGAGAGAGAGAGAGAGAAATAGAATAATTGTATATTTCATATTTCGAGAGAGAGAGAGAGAGAGAGAGAGAGACATGCAACATGAGGGCATACGTGTGTGTGTGTGTGTGTGTGTGTGTGCGTGTGTGTGTGTGCGTGTGTGTGTGTGAGACCGAATCTGTGTCACATACACTCACACACACCAAGAACCCATTGCTTATCTGTACTCCAGCGGTCACCATACACAAACCCAAGTCTGTTGCCAACCGACTCTACCCCACCCAACTGAGCCCACACCCACTCACCATTACCACTACCACAAAGTAACGTCCTCTTCCAGTAATTTTACCGGTTGGTTTTATTTACGTCTGTCTCCGCACCAGTGTGGTCAGTGTATATTTACTGGACTAGTTGTGTCTGTACTGGTGCACTGGAGTACCTAAATCCAGCACTTATTAGTGTTATGATCTGCGCCTGTGTATGTCCTACTGGGAAAAGGGTCTATTGTCTGAACATGTAGCCCTGTTAACAGGTAGGAAGAGAACACACACATATTATACTGTTACTGGGTCTATGGGGCTGGGGAGATAAGAGAAGAAGAGAGAGGCAGCTATGGAG
Source organism: Merluccius polli (assembly GCA_030340625.1). Taxonomy (NCBI): domain Eukaryota; kingdom Metazoa; phylum Chordata; class Actinopteri; order Gadiformes; family Merlucciidae; genus Merluccius; species Merluccius polli. Next base: position 54,985 of record JAOPHQ010003750.1, read on the forward strand.
AGAGGCAAGGTGGGCGCTGTAGGGAGCTAGAGAACTATAGGGAGCTATAGATGTATGTATGGATAAACAGAGTGGTGCAGGGATGATGTATTTTTGTAGGCCAACCCGGAAGTTAGCATCGCCCTGGGTTCCCTTGACAACAAGCCAATGGGTTTTTCCCATTTGATTTTGCATTATTGCAGAAAATAAGCTTTGTGGCAAACAAAAGTTTATGATACTCACACGTTTTGTTAAGCAAGATAATCTTCACCAATGAACGCTACTTTTATGATTTTTGAAACGTAAATGCAATTGGCAGAAGTTTTGTAAGACACGTAAAAGCTTAAAAATTCACAAGTGGGGTATTTACTGATGTATTTTATGTCGTAAAACAAAACATGGCCATCTCTTAAGCTTGTGTTAACCACAGACCTTATTTCAGGCATCTAACCAAAAACCCATTCAAAAAACCCATAGACTTCGAGCCGAGGGAACCGGAAGTGCCAAAATGCTAACGGATTTCCGGGTTTTAGGACTCATTCCTGCACACACTCTATCGTGTTGGGAACTAGGGTGTTAGGGAACAAGGGGACTAGGGAGCTAGATAGGGAACCAGCTGAACTCGGGAGTTAGGGATCAAGGAAATCTTTATGTAGCCCATAAAGAACATGCAGTTGAGAAATATAAGCTCTTATATTATATATTTGTGGCGGGGTACCGTCCGGCCACACGCCACCGAAGTGGCTTTCCTTTGGGGCCCTCCGACACAGGACACGGGTAGATGTAGTTCAAGGTGTTTATTGGAGTTTTACAGGCAAGATGTTATTCGCCGAGCTGATGGTACTTCAAGTCATGACAGTGGCTCCTCCTGGAGTGTGTGTGTTGATGGCTGGTTTATCCTGGGTGCCATGATTGCTCATGCACCACAGGTGTGCAGCCCCACCCAGCCAGAGTCCAATCAGTCTGACTCAGGCCAGGTGAGGCTGTAAACCAGCCATCAACAACACACACTCCACATAAACCCTTCACAATATTCTAACCCAACCATTTAATACGACCACAAAGTCGACATTGTTCTTCAGTCGCGCAGCAGCGTTTCTCTCTTAGTCAAGTGGTTGCATCTTTTAACTTAGACCTGATATCTAGAGGAGCGACAAACAACAAGGGGGGCCTTTGCCGAGCGCTATATGTGGAGCAGGCGACAGCAGTATAACAAACATGCCGCGAAATGAACCTCCCCCCGTCAGCACATCGCACGCCATCTCGCCCTAATGACCAGCGAAGGGCAGTGAGTGGACACATCGCTGACTTTTATTTTGAAGTCCACGCGGGGGTGGGGGGGTTAAACAAACGTCTCCCCGCACGTCGCCTGGCGGTGACGCTGAAGTCCGGTAAACTTGCAAGCCATGCATGCATACGACCGTAACGCATCTGGCACCGCTGACCTCTTTCTGTCCGGCATGACAGAGGAGAGGAGATGGGAGAGAAGGAGGAAATAGTAATTGTATAGTTTCGATGAGGAGCGCAAAGCATCATTTGTGTTTCATAGACCTACTACTTCAGATTGCTTATTTGGACCTCTTTGAGTATTTGTGATGTATAACGTGTCTTGGCTACTAGGTAGCAGCCAAGTCACCTCAGGAGGGTTCTTATTGTGGGAGTTTTTAAGCAGAGCTTTTGAATGTTGTTGTGGTGGTCAATTCTAGATGTGGAAAATAAAAGCCCTGTTACGTGTGTACACTGAACCACAACTTCTCCTACATGAAACCTGGAAGTTTGATTCTCTGTATCATCTTTTACTTCAGGGGGGCTGGTTTATTTACTCCCAGAGAGATAATAAACCAGCTTCCCAAGGACATTCTCACACACACACACACACACACACACACACACACACACACACATACTCTACTCTAACTAAATGTTGGAAGCCATTGGATCATGTATGTTACAACTAGGACACCCGGCTCCCAGCAATGTTAACACACACAGACAGGGGCTAACTGTGGATAGAGAGAGAGAGAGAGAGAGAGAGAGAGAGAGAGAGAGAGAGATATGAGGTGGGAGAGAGAGGGGAGGAGAGAGAGTGAGAGGAGGGGGGAGAGAAAGAGAGATGAAGGGGGAGAGAGAGGGGGGAGAGAGATGAGGGGGGAGAGAACGAGAGATGAAGGGGAGAGAGTGAGAGGGGGGAGAGAGATGAGGGGGGAGAGATGGAGAAAGAGTACATGAGGGCATGTGTGTGTGTGTTTGTGTGTGTGTGAGTGTGTGTGTGTGTGCTATGGGCCCGGGGTCTTCAACCTTTTGCAAGTGGCAAAGGCAGAGCAGATGAAACCATGGTGACAGCTAGCCTACAGATGCACTGTTTTTTCTTGTTTTTTTGTTTTTTTTACAGTTTGGTTTCCCGCCGTTGCTTGTTCAACTCAGTACAGCAATGTCCGGGATTTCAGAGGCACGAATAAGGAACTGCCAACCTACTCCATCACTCAAATAGGGTAGGCCTAACAGTCATATTTGTATGTATTTTTTATTTTAGTTTACATTGTTTATTTTACCTTCCGTTTCCAAACCAATGGCAACAATGTGATATATATATATATATATATATATATATATATATATATATATATATATATATATATATATATATATATATATATATATATACGTATATATACACACAAAATAAATACAATTACTAATAATTTTATATATATATATATATATATATAAAATTATTAGTAATTGTATTTATTTTGTTTTTAATTAAAAAAAAAAAAAGTTCTTCAACAAATACAGACTTGATTATTTTTCCACTAACGGGCAAGAGCATTTCCTATAAAATGTCTTTCCAACTGTTCAAACGGAAAAGTGGACAACGATCAGCAATAAACAAAACAAAACAAAAACCAAACAACCCTCCTTCAACTCCTTCTCTTCGCCATTATCTCTCGCGCGCAGACGGGGGCGCGGCCAGGGCGCGCTCCCGGCAGCGGACGCGCGGTCACGTGGGAGGACGGAAGGGGAGAGCGGCGGCGGCGGCGAGAGAGGAAGAGGTGAGTGAGTGTGTGAACCCAAACTGTTACTGTTACCTTGGCCTCCCACCGTGTTATTGGACGTTATTTAGACTATAATGTACTTTTTAGATGTTCTGATCTCACGCCATGAAGCGATCAAACGGGTCAAGTTTTCGCGCAGTTCAGCCAAGGACGATAAACAAAGGTGGCGTTTGGGTGGACATTAGAGAGGTTATAGTTGGATTTAAGAAAATGTCCGGGCAGTAGGTGTGCTGTCAGTGTATACAACACCAGTATTAACGAGGTGACTTGGGTCTATTCGTGTTGAAATAAAATCCAGGCTGTCAGCTGTGGGAGAAATAAAAGTCTGCGAGAAAATGTGCGTAGCGCTCCGTAAAGCTGACATGACTGGTCTTGGATAAGTCTCAAGTTTATTTATAGTACTTTTCTGTATTGTTGTGGTTTTTGGCAAGATTAGTGTGTTACCAGTAAGTAACCAAGTAGACATATAATTAAGTCAAGCCTTCAAGTTGAACCTTCAAATACGCATGCGCAGATAAATGCTTGGGAAATGTACCAAAGGCTGACCTATTGAATAATAATAATAATAATAATAATAATAATAATAATAATAATAATAATAATAATAATAACAGTACTACAAAGTGGTAATTACCTTTCATAAATTACATCTGATCAAGTGGTTATAATAATAATAATAATAATAATTATTATTATTATTATTATTACGTTCTTATTAATGTAATTTCTTAAACTTTGACTGAATCTATCATCCACTGTTTGTGATTCAGATTTGTATTGTTATTTTAAACCCATTTGAATATCTTGTTCGTGGAGAACGAGGAATTCACTTTCCTTTTTTTTTCTTTTGTATTGCAGTGTTGCACCAAAAGCGCCATATCAATAAAGTTTGATTGAGTGGTCGGTTGGTTCAGGCTGCTGTGTGTAGACAGCAGTGGCGTGTGTGATGCCTCGAGAGGAGATGATGAGGCCTTTGATTCGAGGCAGAGGGGTGGGCTCCAGACCGCTGGAGGCCTCGGCCTCCGACCCCGGCACGCCCCTGGTGGGCATCCTGGGCACGGGGGACTTCTCGCGCTCGCTGAGCGGGTGTCTGGTGGCGTCCGGGTACCCGGTGGTGGTGGGCAGCCGCAGCCCCGAACGCTCCCGGGCGTTGTTCCCTGAGGAGGCGGAGGTAAGAGTGACCCTGGGTTTGTTTACTGACTCATTGGTAGGGCTGTTGTCCCTGACTAATGTCGTGTTCACACACCAAATGTTTGCGATTACATACAAAGTCAGTGCGAAGACGCGAGGTGAAAGATGGGTAGGATGCGTCCTGAAAACTGCAAGTAAACACAAGTGACCCCGCGGTCAAACTCACGCGAGAAAAGAGAGGTGAAAATGTGCTCCGCATTTGGTGTGAACAGGGCATAATCATTTTGTGAGTCGACTAAAAGCGATCATCCCGACTTTTAGTCGACTATATATTCATCAACATTTTTTTTTCAGATTTAAGAAATGTCCCAAGACACAAGTGTGGTGGTAAATCTTAGCCATTGATATAGTTCGCTTCTACATTTAATTCTAGTTATTATGAGGGATGCAAGAAATACCAAAAAACTGTGTAGTATAGGCCTAGCATCTCTTGACTTGACGGTTCTATGACCCATTGTCCCCGCAGGTAACGTCCCAGGTCCGGCCTCGGACAAAAGAAATAAAAACATTGGGGGAAAAAATCAACAGTGTAAAAGGTTTACAGTCAAATTTGTGCAATCCGAACTCCGAACTTTCAAGGTTCAATGCCCCCCCCCCCCCAGGTAACGTCCCAGATGGAGGCGGCCAGCCAGGCAGACCTGGTGTTTGTGGCGCTGTTCCCCGAACACTACTCCACCCTGGCGGGCCTCCGGCAGGCGCTGGCGGGCAAGGTGCTGGTGGACGTCAGCAACGGCATCCAGGTGAACCTCTGCGGGACGTCCCACGCCGAGCAGCTGGCGGCCATGTTCCCGGAGAGCGACGTGGTGAAGGGGTTCAACACCGTGTCGGCCTGGGCACTCCAGACGGGCCCGCGGGATGGGAACCGACAGGTGAGGTCCCGGTTTTCGAATAATGATAATAATAATAATAATAATAATAATAATAATAATAAAAGGGTACAAAGAACAAATTAAAAACAAACTTCCTTTTTTCACTGTTCCAAATGTTTTTCATGTCTGTGATTTGCTGTTTCTGTTAACCTTTTGCTGCCCCAACACCTGGATTAATTTTCTAGACTAACTAAAGATGATTATTGTTAGCTTAATCAACTCATGAAAATAATCATTAGTTGTGTTCCTCCCCTCCTCCCGGCCAGGTCCTGCTCTGTGGGGACAGCGCCGCGGCCAAGGCCATGGTGGGCCAGCTGTGCCGCGCCCTGGGCTTTGTCCCCGTCGACACGGGCCTCCTGGCTGCGCGCGCCCTCGACCTGGAAAACCTCCCGCTGCGGCTGTTCCCGTCGTGGCGCATCCCGCTGCTCTCCACGTTCGCCCTCTTCACCGCCTTCTACCTGTACAACTTCATTCATGACGTGCTGCACCCTTTTGTCATGGCCGGCAACAGCCGCGCCTTCTCCAAGATGCCCGTGGAGACGGTGAACGTCACGCTCCCGGCGGTGGCGCTGGTCATGCTGGCGTTGGTGTACATGCCGGGCTCGCTGGCCGCCGCCCTGCAGCTGTCGCGGGGCACCAAGTACACCCGCTTCCCCAGCTGGCTGGACCGCTGGCTGGGCCGCAGGAAGCAGCTGGGGCTGTGCAGCTTTGCCTGCGCCGCCATGCACGCCGTGTACAGCCTGTGTCTGCCCATGAGGCGCTCAGCGCGCTACAAGATTCTCAACGAAGCCTATAAGCAGGTGAGGGGTGGGTGTGTGCGTGTGTGTGTGCACATTAGGGCTGCAACTAACGATTCTTTTCGTGGTCAATTCATCTAAAGATAATTCTTCTGATTAATCATTTAGTCTAGAAAATATCAACAATAATACCAAATGCCATCACTAGTTACCAGAGTCCAAAGTGATGTCTTGAATGTGCTTGCTTTATCTAACATGCATTTAAAAATGAAACCAAACATTTGAATTTCTGAAGCATCAAGCAGCAGATGGTTTGGTATTTGTATTTAATGAATGACCTGAATTTGATTCGATTTATTTTCTGTCGACTAATCGTTCCAGCCCTAGTGCACGTGCGCGCTTGTGTGAGCACTATTGGCTAAATTACTAATTAACTATTTTATTATTTTATTATTTGGTATGGCATGTTGCAGTCGACAGGTTAGACTGCAGACATTGGGGTTCGAACCAAGAACCTTCCAGTTTTACCAGACTATTCTGCCCTCCCTTCAACACAAGGGACATGGGAACACAGTCTTTGTTCCAACTATCTTCCAAAGTACTGGATATTTAAGGTTTAGTTATTATAAGCTACAGATTTGACAGGACCGGTATACTGAAATATTGGTTTGACAAACCTAACTAGAGGCTTGTCACAGCTAAGAAAATTTGTTCATATTGCTGTGCCTCTTCTCTGTGTTTTTAAAACAGTTGAATAAAAAAACAACAATCTACTTCAAACCTAAATACCTCAGTACAAGGTTTTTACAAATTGTAAAGATATAATTGGCATTAAGAGCCTTCTTGAAAGTATAAAAGGTAATGAGTTAAAAAAACAAGACACATTGGTTTGTCTGTATGACCATATCTGTGTGCTCTTTCTCCACTTCCTCAGTGTCACGTCTCAGTCTTTTTCTGGCCCGTCTCAATTTTATGATTCACAGTTTTTGTAGACGAACAAAAGAGACTGTGGAATACATAACAGAGGGAATACCCAAACCAGCAGGAAATACAACATCCGTTGTTATCATTGTGGTTATGTAAGGTCTCGTTTCCACTGGCGCAAGTGCGAGTAGGAAGTAATCTAAATAAATACTTAATAGAAAAAAAGAACATTTGAATGTTAAGGATTATATGTATATTTCCATAGAGGTTGTAAATACTACAAATGCATGAAACATGAAACACAAGTACATTATGAAATAAAGTACATCCTCTCTCTCTCCGCCCCTCTCCCCCCCCCCCCCCCCCCCCCCCCTCTCTCCGCCCCCCCCCCCCCCCCCCCTCTCTCTCTCCCCCCCCTCTCTCTCCTACTCCCCTTCTCTCCTCACCCCCCTCTCCCAAAGGTGACCAAGGGGGTGCCGGACTCATGGCAGGATGAGGCGGTATGGAGGATGGAGCTCTACCTGTCTGTGGGCATCATGGCCCTCGGCCTCCTCTCCTTGCTGGCCATCGCCTCCCTGCCAACGGTGGCCGACGCCCTGAACTGGCGCGAGTTCACCTTCATGCAGGTAATCGGATCGGACAAGGCTATACGACATGTTTGTCTTTCCCGGTTGGTCACCGTGTCAAATTAGACAATTATTGCATCCTAAAATCTTGACTTGGGCAGTGACGTGGCCACGCTACATGTTTAACTGCGACACATTCCGTCTCCACAACCTAGCGTCGAGTTCCCCTGGGATTGGGGGTCGATATTTAATTATCAACGTCAGTGTACACGTCGTAGGAGTTTGTCAGACAATTCCACAATGGTAAAAAAAAAAATCAAACATGCTAGTCTTTACGTCGGGGCGTTGTACCGTGTCCCAGACTTGTCAAACCAAGTTAAAGTTGGAAAGATATTGGATATTCAAGCTCCGTAATAAAGCGATCTTAAGCGGGGAACTAATGGGACTGTCTGGGTCTAATGGTGTTTGATTTAAAACTGAAACGCTGAAACAATGGCGTTAAAACTGGGGGAAAAGTGAGGTGATCCTCAGTCAGGTTCCAACAGTTGACACTGCTAGACCCCGGTGACTTGAACCGCTGAGTGGGCCGTTCGCTTCCAGCTTTAGATTGCTGTATTACAGAGCGTGAATATTTCTTTAATAACCAATCCGTTATTTTTAACATTGGTTCTCATGTAATGTTATGGTTGGATCTATCGTCACTTCAACTTGCTTTCAGTAACCCAGTTACCGTAATGCCATGTAAAACTGGGCAAGTTTTTATTTTTAAAACCACAAATCTGCGAATAATCGATTTGAATTGGCGAATCAGAGACGACTTGGAAAATTCGGGTACAGCCCTACCTGCTCTTCTTCAATTCCAAGTTGTGTTGGATAAACGCGTCTACTCCATGACTAAATACGAGGATGCACAGAGCTTTGGAAAAACAACTGTGATGTACTGACCTGTACTGACTACAAAACATCAGTTCATTGTTCGATTTGACAACCACAGCGATGTACTCATTAACACCGTCAAAAAACAGCAGTTAGCAACGTTGCTGGTTGACACACCTGACTGCTGCCGTTACAAACGACTTCCAAAATCCCTCGGCTCTCTGCTGAGCATCTGGGCACAACCTGCTGTTTGCTGAACCGGAGATGTACGTGATGGATTTGAAGATGAGGACTCTCAATCATTTAGCAGGCACTTATTCCCAAAGTTATTTCAGAACTTCAGATGCATGTTCTTAAGGATCTGGGATCCAGCAGTCCTAATCCGTTATAGCAGAACTTCTGGGGGGAGACGGCAGAGCCGGTTTCGTTACGTTGATATTCTACTGAAGAGTAACACATTCGAGCGATTGGGTGAAGCTATCAGGAGGGGTGGAATAAGTGTATTTTATTTGAAACCTTTACAGACACTTCTTTTTTTTTTTTACTGCTGGCCGATTGTGTTCGTTGTTAATAGCCAATTATGCGCTTCCAGGTCCCCGCGCCACACCACCCCCACCCGTCCACCCACAGTTGAGCTTGTCTGCCACCAGACTAGTAATCTAAAGTCTGAATGTGACACTATTAAGGAGCAGGTAGGCAGGGGTTTATTTGCTCAAGGATGCCTACAGTTGGGCTTGTGAGGGCCATGCCCGTGTTTAGGCATGTATGGTCCTGACATCACTTGTGGGGTCCATGTAGGGTCCAATTTCTGACCCCTCACCACCAATCAGGGGTGACATTTGACATTTGTAACCGAGACTTAATATAAGGTCAAACATACAGGTCCATCATGTTTTAAGCTTGTCAATATGATAAATACATTTTAAAGACATCGAAAAACATTTTCCTTAGATGATTTACTAACACGCCCGCTGAAAAGTAATTTTCTAATTTTATACACAGTTTATACATCACACACACAAACTAAAATTGAGTTTATACTCTACAACTTCCGCATGCACACACACACACAGACACACATACACACACACAAACAGACACACATAAACACACACACACACACACTCTAGCAGCATGTCTCTGTGATCACGAGGCTTTAGTGGTGTGTGTGTGTGGACGTTTTCCGTCCTGCCTTCCATTTTCCAGGGGATTTTCTGCCCTCTCATCTGTGATGCCCTCCCCCTCCTCTCTCCGCTCCCCCTCTTTCATTCCCCCCTCCCCCCTCTGAGTAATCCCTCCCCTGTGAGCGGATGAGACATGCGGTTACATGTCTCATCCAATGAGATGGAGCATGGCCACGCACACACATGCGCACATGCACACACACACACACAAATTCATGCAGTTGTGTGTGTGAGAGAGTGTGTGAATAAATGAATGAATGAATGAATGAATATATATTTGTAATGTCTGTTGTTTGTTCTATGCTGTGTGTGTGTGTGTGTGTGTGTGTGTGTGTGTGTGTGTGTGTGTGTGTGTGTGTGTGTGTGTGTGTGTGTGTGTGTGTGTGTGTGTGTGTGTGTGTGTGTGTGTGTGTGTGTGTAAAATAGTTTAGCTTGGGGGGGGTTATTGTGCGTTTTGCCGTCTTGTGACTTGAGAGAAATAATGAAAGTTTATCACTGTCCCTTTAAACATTCATATAAACGTCTGGAGAAAGCTTTTCTTATCTACCTGTATTGCCGGTTATAAACGTATGAAGTTTGTCAGTAGCCAGTTATTTCAAACCCATGAACTCATTAAACCATTGCATTTGTACACAAAAAAAGTAGGAAATTAAATGTAATGAAGTAAGTGCCATTTCGGGTGGAAAGCGGAAAACCTGAACTAAATTAGCATACAGCATAGCTTGTGGTCTTTGTTGCCCTGGCAGTTATCAAGGTAAACGCGAATGCATCACCGCCAAAACAAACATCGAGACAATAATTATCAAGCAAGCTGGTGGTTACCACGACTGTAAAGGCAGGTGGCGCGTGTGGCGTTCTCATTCAACCAGATCCAAAATGGCGCTGTGCCATGCCGGGCCGAGATCCACTCCACGCGTGAATGAAAACCTCTTGCATGGATGAGGTCACGAGTTCACTTAGCTAGCTATTCATCCATTCGTCTTTCCCGCACATTTCTTTTTTAATGTGTTCCCTCGTGTGTGAGATGAGAGATGGGGACTGCGATGACACCCGCTGCGTTTAAAACACGGTACCCTTCACACAGAGCAGGATAATGTTTAATAAGTAATGGTGGTCTCTCTCTGTGGTGGGTACAGTATGCATAGCTTTATAGAAGCTAGGCTATCTTAAGCTAATCGTGCTAACCTGGTCTTTTTTGCATGAAGCCACAACCTTGGGAGGTGTGTGCAATTAGGGGAGCCTGTGGGTTTTTAACATGCCGCACACGCACACATACACACACCAAATTACACAAGTACTTTAAGACTTTATATATATATATATATATATATATATATATATATATATAAATATGCGTGTGTGTGTGTGTATATATATATGTGTGTGTATATACATGTGTATATATATATATATATATATATATATGTGTGTATATATATATATATATGTGTGTGTATATATATATATATATGTGTGTGTGTGTGTATATGTATATATATATATGTGTATATCTCTTCCTCTCCACCTACTTTCCTGCTCCTCCTCCTTTTTCTGTCCTTCCTCATTCCCTTTTTCCTCTGTCCCTCTCCGTCCGCTCCCTTAGCTCTCTCCTCTCTCCTATAACCCCTCTCCTCCCCTCTATCTGCTCTCTCTCCACCCTACGTCCTCTCTATCTTCTCTCTCCCCTCTTCTCCTCCTTTCCCTCCCCTCCTGTCCCGTCCATCTCCTCTCTCCCTGTGTTCCGTTTGTCTGCTGCTTGTCTCCCTGTCGCAGCCCCTTAGTGTATGGTGTATAGCGATTTTGAGGTCTTGAAAAGCGCTACATAAGTATCATGTGTTGTTTTTGTTGTTGTTACCCCCCCCCCAGTCAGGGCTGGGCATGGCGGCGCTGACTGCCGGCACCCTCCACACGCTCCTCTTCGGTTGGGACCGGGCCTTCGACCCGGGGAATTACCACTTCTGCCTGCCGCCCACCTTCATGGTGGTGCTGCCGCTGCCGCTGGCCGTGCTCTGCAGCCGACTGGCGTTCTGTCTGCCCTGCCTGGCCGCGCGCCTTGCGCGTATCCGCCGCGGCTGGGAGAAGAGTAGGCACCTCCGCTTCGTCCCTCCGGAGGAGGGAGGGGGCGGCTGCAGCAATGGGGGTGTGGGGAACGGACGTTCGCTGGAGGACGTCAGCGATGTCTAGATTTACCATCCTGGGTCTGGAGTGTGTGTGTGTGTGTGTGTGTGTATGTCGATGTGAGACTGTCTAGTGTGTGTGTGTGTGTGTGTGTGCCAGCCAGAGTGAGTGTCTCAGTGTGTCTGTGTTCAATGTGTGTGAGATTGTCGTGTCGTCGGTTGTGCACGAACCCACGGTAACACAAGGAGACTAACCTGGTGTGCTTGTAAAATAACACACACACACACAGTAGTCATAAAACTACTCAATATATCCTTAAATTATGAAAGTTTATTAGAAACTAGTTATTAATGAATTGGAGATAAAACACTCAGCCTGTACTATGCAATCAAATATGATTGCATGTTTGTGATTTAGAGAGATATATATTTTTTGATTCATTTGTATGTTTTTCTTGCATTGCAACCATTCTGCCAAATTGCCACCTCTCAGTTCCTGGAGGATCGCAAGCCGTTGGTAATGTAACACATTTGTGTTGGAATTTGTTGTGGTTTCCTACAAAACAGGAAATCCATATCCGCCCATATATTATGGAAGGATAACATGATGACAGAGAGAAGTATTTAAAGTGTTAAATGCCAAATATTGTTTAAAACAAATCTAATTATGCACAACTCCACTGCATACTTTGTTTCGCCTTCACTTGTGTACTCTGTTGTAGTATGTGGTACAGGCAGGAACTGTGTTTTCTGGTTCAGTGAGTAGCAACAATGTGAATGTCTTTGTAGCTGTGTGTTTCCCATCTGCCTCTCACAACACACAGCCCGTGGTTGTGTTGTTGATAATGAAATAAGTGAATCTTCAAGAGTCAATTTCCCCCCCCCAATGGAATAAACATTTTCTACATTTTCTTCGCTTGTCATCACTTCGTTAATGCTATGGTAAATAAATGTGCAAGAGGGGGGCTTACAGCATCGAGGGTTGCGGACAGAGCCATCTTGTGGTCTCTTCGTGTCATTACGTGCTTTTTTTTGTCTCGCATTACTTGAATAGCAATGGTTCAATTTGAACCCTCCCTTCCAGGTGAACAGTGACCTATCGCACACATAAGCATCCCCCTGGCGCGATGCAGTGCGACCGGTTCAACCACCAACGGAGACTTTATAAACCGGGAGCACCTTGCGCCGCCCGGCTGAACAGAATCGACCCGACCGCCTGCCGTCATGTCTGTAAGTAAACGATCCCCCACATTCACATATCCGCATCAGCCCACCACATCCCACCATTTAACCCGACGCCACCTCACCAGGAAGAGGCCTTCCTGAGAGCTGTGGAGGAGGCGAAGGTGCTGAAGGAGCGGCCCAGCGTGGCGGACCTGGGCGTGCTGTACGGGCTGTACAAGCAGGCGACCGAGGGCAACGTCGGCACCGGTGAGTCACATATTCACCCTTCACCCTCCACCATTTAGTGACTGTTGGCGTGTAAACGCATGTACTCACACCCCCTCCGAAAATACATGGGATTGTCAGATTTGTTTCTGAGCATTTCTGAGCGATTTGGGTAAAATGTTGGGTTTTACACTTTTTTTTTTTTTTTTTTACAATTTTTTTGTTTTTTTACATTTACAAATGTTGACTAAACCCATGAGATAATGTAACTGTATTCAGGCCTACTGTGCTGAATGTATTTGCAACTTCGTGTTTCCGTGTAAAAGTCTAACGGAGGTTTCGTCCAATAACTGCGTAGGGCGGTCGATGACGCGTGTTTGTGGGCGTGGCTAGAAACGACAAGTTGGTTCACATTTAACACAGTAGAAAGTCCTTTAGGCATAGTTATTAGAAATGCATGCAGTAGACTGAGTTATACATAAATATACATGTGTCGACGTTTTTATTCATCAAATCACTGACTGTTTTAGAACCTTATTTGATGAAAATACAAAGTTGAGCCGTTATAAAATAATCTGCATAGAGTGGGTCAAATTGGACACAATTGATTATGATTATTGAAGATTGATATTTGAATATTGGAAACCGCCTGTGTATATTTTGTGATTAAACTTCTGGGGTTGTTCGCAGAGCGTCCTGGGATACTAGACTTTGTTGGGAGAAAGAAATGGGATGCGTGGAAATCCAGAGAAGGTAATTACTTTCAAAATACAATTTTCCAACACCACAGTGTATAGCCCTATATTTTCCCCTTGTAAGTCTTATTTTATCCCTTATCCTGATTGTGGGCCTGTGAGAATAGAAGAGTACAATAAACGTGGTGTGACTTGAGTATTAAAAGGCACACATATGTTTGGAATTGTCTCTACGTACTAACTGAATTATTTTTGTCTAACCAACAGGTCTGACCAAACAAGAAGCAATGGAAAGCTACATTAAAGCTGTTGAAGGGTTTAAAGAAAAGTACGGCATATAGATGCTGTTTCTAATTAATCTTCATACTACATGTAATGGGATGTTGCTAATCCATCCAAATGTCTTTTTTTTGTAATACGTCATTGGTCGTAAAATAGCTGAGGTCGTTTTTTTATGAAAAAATAAAAAAAATCAAGCATTTGTACTACCTCTGTAAATTTGTTGGGTTTTCCAGAAAGCAACACGTTTACATTACATATTCTCCAGTCAGAATGCTTTCCATCAAAGCAGCTATACAGTATAGATGTCAGATTAAGATTACAGATAATTGTTGCACCATTTTCCACCAGCAGAGGGCGCAGTGGTGCTAGTTTACAGACTTTATTTCGGATTTTAATCACTCCATGCATTGGAAATAGGCTACTTGTGGGATGGTTGAGGAGGTGTATAGACCTACAGGTGTATATATGAAGTATAATGTTTTGACGTGATCAAGGTACTGACTAGGGGAAAGCAATGCCTCATTGGTATAGGCCTACCTTAAACCTGCACGGTCACTTTTCTACTGCAGCAATTTACATTTAAAATATCTTAACTATAAACTATAAAGTTTCTCAAAAATAAAATTTGCCCAGCCACGTTTAGGGAATTGTTCTCTAAATGCCCCCCCCCCCCAAACGTGCATAGTGCAGATTTAAAACCAATATCTACATAGGTTGATGGTATTTTTTCAGAAGAGGGTTATAGTTTCAGATTCATATCTGTATGTTGTGCATTGCAAATAAAGATACAAATCAGTTAGTAGAATATGCACTCCTTTTTCAAGAAGTCCACCTCTGTAAATACTAATAACAATAACAGCAATATTTGGGGATTCTGTTGTCGAACATTGTGACCATGCTAATGCTAATCAGCATTAGCTTGACATTAGCTCGGTTGCTTCACCTCTGCATCCTGGGTGGGGACCCCTGGAACCGAGGGGAGCAGGGCTGGAGCTGTGGCTCATGGATCCATGGTGGGTGCGTCTGCGCCCGTCGCTAACGCGACTGCCGCTACCGAAATGCCGGTTTAAACACCACCTCCTCCACCGCCTCTGGATCTCCTGCTGCACCTATGGATGGGTGGGTTGTGGGGTGGACGATTAGAGTGGAGTGGGTCATGGTGCTGGGTTGAGGAGGTAGAGATTGGGGGGTGGTTTGAGGTGTTGGTGACGTGTGTGTGTGTGTGTGTGTGCACAAATGCCCTTTTTTTAAAAGGTGTTTGAGATCCTACCTTGTCTTTTGTTAGGGTTCAAAGCAAGCACGGTGAGGCAATTTTTAGCTTTTAATGTGAGGCATGTATCTGCTGAACTTGTAACTTGCAGAAGGAAGTTGGTTGCCTTAACACTATACATATTTTTGGCCTTTTGGATTTATGAATAAACGTGCCTTTCACTTGCTAGGTTGTGGGGGCCGAAAACACTGGTTTTAGCAAAAATGCTGGACTCAAATCCATTCACATATATAAGCATGTTATCATTTCATAACTTCTCACCTCTCCATTCATGAAGCAGTAGAGAATCGCCACCACAAAGCCCTTTATGTGGGAGAAAAAAGTTTATTTAAACAAAACAGAAAAGTAATTTGTATTGTAGTCCTCTGATCCGTCTTGGTTCCCCTTGTACATGATGGACGACTTTCTCATATGTGTGTGTGTGTGTAAGTGAGTGAGTGAGAGAGACACACACACACACACGTCAGAGTTAAAAAACATTTTTTACGCACTTATTGTATGTTCCTACATCCTAATGGTACTTAGCATCGTATAGCATTCTTAGCCTAGCTATCCCTGCTGTATACCAGAAAGGATAGCTAAACCTAACAATTATGGTGCACTTAGAAACTTGTTTTGTTGACATCCTTGTTGGAAGTCGCCCGAAATGTAATTCTAAGTGCAAGTTACATGGGTTTAACGCGAGAGAAGGATGGCCTTCTGATACCGGTATGTCTGTGTCCGTTACATGTTTTGGATATTGCTTTGTGAAAACGATGAATGATTGAATATATTAAATGTATTGTGCTTGTCTTTGTTGTTCTTCCTGCCATGTTCTTATTTTTCTCGCTCCGGGGACTGTTGACTGACGTAGTACACAGCAGGGGGAGGAAAGAACGGAAATTGCATTTCGGTAGATCGGCTATGCGATAAATCTCATGTGCTGTGTCCCAAACAAGCTAGCAAGGCAGCTGCCTTGGCAGCAGACAGCTGGACTTGGACTTCCAAGGCAGCACTGCATCATGACGTCATGATGTCGCCAAAATACCGACAGTTGACATCCGTCAGTTACAACGGACATGCCACCTCTCGGTCATTGCGAATGTAAAGTCGGGACAAATTTCTTAAATAAGCACATCTAAATAAAATCGATATTCAATTACTAAACTGTCGGTTTCTCGGTTGGAAAAAAAAGTAAATTTTAACTTTTACTAAAAACGTATATTTTGTATACGAACTCAGGGCTGTTGCTTGCCATTTTTTTTCTTCTTGTCGGAGCAGTGGAGCGGGCTTGTGGGATATCTGGACCAACAAAGGATGCGCCTATGCTGCCCCCAAAGCCTGTCTAGTCGGAGGCTCCTTAGCAGGCAGCATTTTTTGTAAATATTCCATTGAGGCGTGACTTGATGCCTCCCTTCCTCCAAATGCTGCCTGAATAGGCGGCATTTCTCTCAGCCTACCTGGGTGGAGGACAGGGCCAGCTCTGCAAAGGTCCATATCCTGAACACGGGGGGGCTGAGCGTGACGGGCAGGAAGACAAAGATCATGTACTGCAGACCGAACAGTGCCACCAGGAAGAACGTGGACTTGATCAGCCGCCTGGTCCCGGAGAAAACAATGGTTAAAGGTGCTGTAGGTGAGATGTGTGAGTCCTTTCTCCACCAGGGGCGCCGTAAGGGGTGGGGGAGTTAGTTAGTTAGTTATTCCAAGGGCCCAGCACTGACAGGGGCCCCTCAGAGCACACTATTCTTTCATAGGGCCCAAAATCTCTAGAGGCACCCCTGTTCTCTGCGCTGTGGTGGAGCTATGATATTCGGCTTTTAAGTCTGACGTCACACACGACTTCCGGGTCCAAGCCGGTGTAGTGTAGAGCAGTGCAGCAGTTAACAAACACTCTAAATCTAGGGCTAGTTAATCTAATCTAGTTAATTATGGGATGTCTGATTAGATTAGATTCACTTTACTGTCCATGAACTGTACAGGTAGCCAATGTACACTCACCGGCCACTTTATTAGGTACACCTTGCTAGTACCGGGTTGGACCCCCTTTTGCCTTCAGAACTGCCTTAATCCTTCGTGGCACAGATTCAACAAGGTACTGGAAACATTCCTCAGAGAGTTTGGTCCATATTGACATGATAGCATCACGCAGTTGCTGCAGATTTGTCGGCTGCACATCCATGATGCGAATCTCCCGTTCCACCACATCCCAAAGGTGCTCTATTGGATTGAGATCTGGTGACTGTGGAGGCCATTTGAGTACAGTGAACTCATTGTCATGTTCAAGAAACCAGTCTGAGATGATTCGCGCTTTATGACATGGCGCGTTATCCTGCTGGAAGTAGCCATCAGAAGATGGGTACACTGTGGTCATAAAGGGATGGACATGGTCAGCAACAATACTCAGGTAGTCTGTGGCTTTAACACAATGCTCAATTGGTACTAATAAGCCCAAAGTGTGCCAGGAAAATATCCCCCACACCATTACACCACCACCACCAGCCTGAACCGTTGATACAAGGCAGGATGGATCCATGCTTTCATGTTGTTGACGCCAAATTCTGACCCTACCATCCGAATGTCGCAGCAGAAATCGAGACTCATCAGACCAGGCAACGTTTTTCCAATCTTCGATTGTCCAATTTTGGTGAGCCTGTGCGAATTGTAGCCTCAGTTTCCTGTTCTTAGCTGACAGGAGTGGCACCCGGTGTGGTCTTCTGCTGCTGTAGCCCATCCGCCTCAAGGTTCGACGTGTTGTGCGTTCAGAGATGCTCTTCTGCATACCTCTGTTGTAACGAGTGGTTATTTGAGTTACAGTTGCCTTTCTATCAGCTCGAACCAGTCTGGCCATTCTCCTCTGACCTCTAGCATCAACAAGGCATTTGCGCCCACAGAACTGCCGCTCACTGGATATTTTCTCTTTTTCGGACCATTCTCTGTAAACCCTAGAGATGGTTGTGCGTGAAAATCCCAGTAGATCAGCAGTCTCTGAAATACTCAGACCAGCCCGTCTGGCACCAACAACCATGCCACGTTCAAAGTCACTTAAATCACCTTTCTTCCCCATTCTGATGCTCGGTTTGAACTGCAGCAGATCGTCCTGACCATGTCTACATGCCTAAATGCATTGAGTTGCTGCCATGTGTGCTGCCACAGGTGTACCTAATAAAGTGGCCGGTGAGTGCACTCACCGGCCACTTTATTAGGTACACCTGTCCAACTGCTTGTTAACGCAAATTTCTAATCAGCCAATCACATGGCAGCAACTCAATGCATTTAGGCATGTAGACATGGTCAGGACGATCTGCTGCAGTTCAAACCGAGCATCAGAATGGGGAAGAAAGGTGATTTAAGTGACTTTGAACGCGGCATGGTTGTTGGTGCCAGACGGGCTGGTCTGAGTATTTCAGAGACTGCTGATCTACTGGGATTTTCACGCACAACCATCTCTAGGGTTTACAGAGAATGGTCCGAAAAAGAGAAAATATCCAGTGAGCGGCAGTTCTGTGGGCGCAAATGCCTTGTTGATGCTAGAGGTCAGAGGAGAATGGCCAGACTGGTTCGAGCTGATAGAAAGGCAACTGTAACTCAAATAACCACTTGTTACAACAGAGGTATGCAGAAGAGCATCTCTGAACGCACAACACGTCGAACCTTGAGGCGGATGGGCTACAGCAGCAGAAGACCACACCGGGTGCCACTCCTGTCAGCTAAGAACAGGAAACTGAGGCTACAATTCGCACAGGCTCACCAAAATTGGACAATCGAAGATTGGAAAAACGTTGCCTGGTCTGATGAGTCTCGATTTCTGCTGCGACATTCGGATGGTAGGGTCAGAATTTGGCGTCAACAACATGAAAGCATGGATCCATCCTGCCTTGTATCAACGGTTCAGGCTGGTGGTGGTGGTGTAATGGTGTGGGGGATATTTTCCTGGCACACTTTGGGCTTATTAGTACCAATTGAGCATCGTGTCAAAGCCACAGACTACCTGAGTATTGTTGCTGACCATGTCCATCCCTTTATGACCACAGTGTACCCATCTTCTGATGGCTACTTCCAGCAGGATAACGCGCCATGTCATAAAGCGCAAATCATCTCAGACTGGTTTCTTGAACATGACAATGAGTTCACTGTACTCAAATGGCCTCCACAGTCACCAGATCTCAATCCAATAGAGCACCTTTGGGATGTGGTGGGACGGGAGATTCGCATCATGGATGTGCAGCCGACAAATCTGTAGCAACTGCGTGATGCTATCATGTCAATATGGACCAAACTCTCTGAGGAATGTTTCCAGTACCTTGTTGAATCTGTGCCACGAAGGATTAAGGCAGTTCTGAAGGCAAAAGGGGGTCCAACCCGGTACTAGCAAGGTGTACCTAATAAAGTGGCCGGTGAGTGTATATTTTGGGATCAGAATTAAATGAGAAAGTATGGTATGCTTTCCAACACCTGTAATAATCTGAGCCTGTCTAACTACCCTAACCGTTTCATGGTAGAGATCAGTGTTTGTGAGCAAACATACTCAAATAAAATAAAAATCCTTTGGGATGAATATCTATATCTATCTATCCATCCATCCATCCATCCATCCATCCGCGTAGGGGGCGGGACGGGATTGGGGAGGAGAAACAGGAGGGCGGCGTTTACTCACTCGTCAGCCAGGGTGAAGTGAGTGGACCGCTAACTTTGAATGGGCGTTTGTTTAACTTATCAGACCTACCACGAAGGTTTCTACAGTCTACTACGCACACGATTTCAGTAAGTCAGTCCTCTCTCATTCATGTTATCATACAGACTCATTGTCACTTACGATATTCCATATTCAAGGGCTGGTTTGTTTTTTAACCTTATTAATTTCTGCCATCTCCTCTTCTCTTTCTCATCGACTGGGAAACGAAAGAATGACAGTTTTTCCTCGCCATTTGTATTGGCCTCTGATCTGTTCAAACAGCGGGGTACACAACACTGTGGCATTTTTACATGTAGATCAGTCGGGCCAAATCAGGCCCGGCTGCGGCTTGGACTCGGATATAGAATTATGACGTAGCGACTTAAAAGTCGAATACACAGTGTACGGCATGTGATTGACAGGGATGGTGGATTGCCCGAACCAATCAGGAGAGAGATTGGCCCTGATTGGTCAGAAAAGTCTAAAATCTGAATTATCGAATGTACAAGCAGGCAAAAGATATTCTCACAGAACATTAATAGCAGTCACTAATAGCTGGTGGGTGGCCTTTCTAACAAATTACACTCAAATGATAACCCTTAAATCTTAACTACAGCACATTTAAATCAGTTATTGAGTACAATATTATATTATTTACATCAGTTATTGTTGTACGTATTATACTGGATATAATCTACTTGAAAATATCTACTGAATAAAAAAAGAGTTCATATTAATGTATACAGTTAATGTATATTATTAGTACACATCATAGATATAATAATATCATTATCTAGAGTTATAGTACTTACTTATACTGGCTAAACTCACTCCTTTGTGCGTCTGGCAGCTGTAGTTTCCCAATCAGGACTTTCAAGATTCCCAAGAAAAACATCAAATTCATCTGAAATATTGATGTGTCTTTTAGCACAGTGGGACACATGTGTCTCATGAGTAGCCTACTTATAGTATTCTTGCAAGTTACTTACACATATGGTGAGCAGTACTGGCACTCGGAGTATCCACCAGATCCCCTCGTGTCTCCTGCTCTCCCAGCACCTAACGGGTGCCGACCATGTTAGCCATTGTATAGCACACTTTGGTAATGCTAATGATGGCTAACGGTAATGGTAAGTCAGACCAGAAGACTTGTCTCCTACCCTTCGTCCTCGTAGGAGTACTTAGCGAGTCCCCAGGCGACGATCACGGCTAACGGCAAACCTGTGTGTTGAGCAGAGGTTTCACACTAGTGTTCACACATTGCTTGGCTCTCCCATTACTAATGTAATGCTATTTTTGTGTCCGTCTCTCTCTCTCTCTCTCTGTCTGTGTGTGTGTCTCTCTCTCTCTCTCTCTCTCTCTCTCTCTCTGTCTGTGTGTGTCTCTCTCTGTCTGTTTTTACTAGGCTATATGTCACAAGCATGGAATGCCATTCAGTAAATATTCAATGTAATTAATTAACTCATTAACTGACAAAAAACCCTACGAAACACTAACTAACACAAGAGTTGTTGCGATAGCGTTGCGAGGGGCGCTTGGTTTGATCCAGGGGGCGTCCCCACTAGGGCGGCAACTAACCATTGCTTTCTTAGTCGATGAATCATTTAGTCTAGAAAATGTCATTAATAATAACAAATGCCATCACAATTTACCATAGTCCAAAGTGATGTCTTAAATGTGCTTGCATTATCTGACAGGCCGTTGACCGTGCCTGCCACCGGGTGTGAAGCCATTTAGATTTCAGACCACTTCCCGCTCATTTCTGACCAATCAGGGCATGTTTTCCATGATTGGTTTCCGTAATCCATCTTGCCTGTCAATCACAGGTGCTTGAAAATGCAACACTTCTCATGGCTTGAATCCTAACCCTACCCCAGCAGAGCGTGACGTAGCAGGCCAGGTGCTTCCTCCGGGAGAAGAAGGAGCGGGTCACCAGAGTGAAGAGGAAGTGGCCCTCCGCCAGCAGCCAGCTGTAGTTGGCCAGGATGGAGTAGTTGGAGAACATCAGCACCATCTTGCAGGCCACCTGTGCACCGCAAGGGCACGCATGCACATGCGCGCACACACACACGCACGCACGCACACACACACACACACACACACACACACACACACACACACACACACACACACACACACACACACACACACACACACACACACACACACACACACACACACACACACACACACACACACACCATAGCTGTCAACATTGGGATTTGAAAATAAGGCCCGCCCCAGGCCGTACCACCACCCCTACCACTGTCCACATATCCCTAACATTTATACAAGGGCACACACAGTAAATTCGAAAATCATCACTTGGCAACCACTTGCTTTAAAATATCAATACAAAATATCAGTGCAACAAGGATTGGGTTAAATAGTTCCTACATTAAGTGACTACAATTTGGTGGTTATTGCGTGGTTACAGGGACAGGACTGGCTCATTGGATGTGTGTTGTGTGTGTTGCTGTTTTCGTGTAGCATTGTGTGTTCATTCCTTCTGCCAATGTACATGTTTGATTTTAAAGCACTGATTTTCAATTCTAAAATCGTGAGATACACATTCATCTCTCCATCCATACATCCATTCGTCTACCAAACTATATCCATCCATCCATAAACTATCCATCCATCTATCTATCTGTCCGTCCATCCAGCCGTCCCTCTCTCTCTCTCTCTCTCTCTCTCTCTCTCTCTCTCTCTCTTTCTCTCTTTTTCTCTGTCTCTCTCTCTCTGTCTCTCTGCCTCCCTCCCCCTCCCTCCCTACAGGGTAGTAGTCGCAGTGGTAGAGCTCTTCGTTGGTGAACAGCAAGGAGTCCCTGATGAAGATGAAGACGGCCCTCAGGATGAAGGAGACGAAGAGTTGGATGTGGATGTAGTTCCTGGTGCAGTGGAGTTTCCTACACCGCAACACAATGTTCCAATATAAATGATGGGCAGTCGAAGAAGAAGGTATACTTTTATTAATCCCCCATGGGGACATTCCCCTCTGCATTCAACCCATCCTAGGGGAGCAGTGGGCAGCCACAGGTTAGTGCCCGGGAGCCAACTCCAGATGTAGTGCCCTCGCCTTGGTTATGGGCAGCAGGGCGGGAGTGTTAACTTGCATGTTTTTGTGGTGCGGGAGGAAACCGGAGCACCCCAGCTGTGTTTTGTATTTTGTTTGTTCATTTTATACTCACCAACATACCATAAAAAAATAATTGTGTATGAAAACGTACATACCAATAAACATACCCTCTTTCTGATGTTTTTTAAATTTATTTATCATTTTTATTTTAAGATAGGGTAGATCTCGACAACAAGGTGGAAAAATACAGCCTCTTTAAAGATGTTTGAATCTTTATCGACAAGTCTGAATTGTGAATCTGAATCTATCTGCTGTCACCTGAACACACAGAGTATGGCGGTGGCCAAGGCGAGAGAGATGAGGGAGAAGGTGTAGCCGGCCGTGTACATGCTCTTCACGTAGGAGAAGTACAGCTGGGTTTCTAGAGGCTGGACATGGGGGGGGGGGGGGGGGGGGAAACACCCACAGTTACAACTGTCACTAAAATTATGAAGTCCACTAATCGATGGGAAATTAGTAAATCGATATGTTATTGGCTTGGTTTGATTCACTGACATTCATTGTTTTAGTCGTTCATCAAGACAGAGTGTGAATATTTCAAGACAATATTTGGTTGCTTTAATCTGTTTTACATTTCAAAAGGAATACTTCAGTTTGTCGCTAAATTTAAGACATTGCTTTCGGCTAGGGATGCTAAATTGTGATGCTCCTATTTCTGATGTTCTATTGACTGCATTGTTCATTCATTATATATTCATTTAGAAATACATTTTGCACTTTGTTTTGGTGAAATCGTGTTTTGATTGAGTCGCAAAGTGATTGAGACTCATTACCATGAGACTCAATCAAAACACAAGAAAAAAAATAATGTAAGTGGGGTGAGCAAAAACTGCTGATGGCAGTTTTAATTAATGAAACCCATGTACCTAGACTTCTGATTCAAATGTCTTGCCAAATAGAGGTGGTTTAAGATGTACACCTTATTGTTGTTCATATCAACAGACACAAAGGGTTGTCTTGAATATTTTGATGTCTTGTAAACCTCTCATGCGTAATTTTACACTTGCTGTCTGCAAACGGCCCACTGACCTCGGCGAGGAAGTGGAGTGTGTCGTTGAATGTGTATCCACAGGCGTCTTCGTGGGGTACCAGCAAGTCGCTCCAACCTCTGGCGGTGCAGTTACGGCGTACTTCACCTTGACAACAACAACAACAACAACGCACATCAAGAAGTTAAATCCACCAGATTACAATGCAGCCAGGTGTATAGAACTTTGATAACTGTGTGTGTGTGTGTGTGTGTGTGTGTGTGTGTGTGTGTGTGTGTGCGCGCGCGTGCATGTTTGTGTGTGTAGATGGGCCCTATTTGTTGTTGAGATGTTGGACGTTTTTTTTAATTGTTCACTGTGGGCAGTTTTGCTTAATTTCTTTGTATTATGTAATCCACTCTTCTGTGTGTTGAGATAAGATAACACTTTATTGTCCGTTTGCACAGACATTTGCTTGGCGTCATGTACTCCCACACTCAACAACATAAACACATTCACATAAAATACAAAAGAGTACAACATCCAGTGTTGAAATGAAAGTTCCTTCTGTTTTACAGAAGGAAAGACACACACACACACACACAGTGTGTGTGTGTGTGTGTGTGTGTGCGTGTGTGTGTGTGTGTGTGTGATGTGCGTGCGTGCTTTCTCACCTTTAGAATGAAATAACTCGGGGCAAGGCATTGAGAGGGTCTCACCAACCAGAGCCGATGGCCAGCAGTTCAAGTTGTCCCACATTCCAATGCAGTCTATTAACAACAGTCAAATCAATGGTCCTTATTGACGACGGTTATTGACAAAGTTTGTACATTTGTAGGCTACAAGGTGTAGAATAGTTTGTAGTTTGGCATGATGTGTCTGATCGTGCAAACATGAAATACAAAAACGTGTCCATAGACTCGAGAGTCAACATTATTTTCTAAAATATATTGCAATGTATTTCCAAATACTGCCACTAGATGTCAATATAGTATTTCATAGAAAAAAAATTTTTTTGTCCTGCACCCCACAAATAACAATGTTCACAAAATGCCAAAAAAAAGCTTATATTCACACACTGACGCTTATGTTGCTGTCTCACGTCCTGACAATATGTCTGACAAAATTATTTCATTATAGTTTAGGCTTCTTTCAAAGTGTGGACATAGCCTACCTGTTTCTTTGGACGTATTGAGATGCAGTAAAACTAAATATTCAAGGCATTTCTCTTCTTCTTTCACAAAAATAATATTGGAGTGACAATCCGATGATGTCTTTGCCTGCAATTCAAAAGTAACAAAAACCAACATCAAATAAACGTCATCCTAGTCAACTAACTAACCTAGGATGAAATAAGCGATACCATACCTGCTGCGACAACAAGAAAACTCCAACGGCGACAATATTTTGCATAATGTCCCCCTTTTTTGTTGGTCCTGTGTCCTCGATGACCACACAGAATAATCTAAACACACACATACAATGTCAGATAAAATGGTCAAACTTTATTCAAACACATTATCATTGAGGCTACTTTGTGAAACTCCTCCATAGACCCGCCCCCCTCCGCCCTCTCGTGCGCCTTTGTGCGTGTGTGCGCGCGCACGCGTCGCCACGGCAACCACGGAGGGTTTTGGTGGCCGTGTCGCCATGGCAACGGCGAGTGTTTGACGGCGGTGGGGGAAAACGGCAACGAACGGATACGAATGGGGAACCAAACGTTTCTACTTTATTCTTTTTGTTGTTGTTGTTGTTATAAGTAGGGAAGTACCGAGTTAGATAGCCGTAGGCCTATAGCTAAATTACACACGTATGAACTAACTCACACTACGGTGTAGCCGAAGTCATGGGATCTAGAAATGAATCAACATCTCGTCAGAGGTCATGAATATCCACATCATTCCCACGCAAACCAAGTACTTCCGAACAACATATACGAAAAAAGGTATTTTTCAGTTATTAAGTACACCACCCTCAAAGACTTTGGATTTTTAATTAATTGGACTCTCTCTCTCTCTCTCTCGCTGGATGTACGCGTGGTTAAAGGTTCACAGGAGCATACAGTGTAAACTAGACTGAACTATAGGTAAGCCAACCGCGGAGCCGAGATGCGCGCGAGCGTGCTCTCACGTGGACGTCGAGATGCTCGCGAGCTCAACACGTACACCGTTTGTTATTATTGTTTTATAATGTGTATAGTTTGTCCAAACGCACCCATGACTGTGGCTTGTTGATGACGCCCGTTGTTATCTGTGGTGTATTTTATTCAATTGTAAGCCTATCTGACTATTGCTATTAGGCCTACTATGAAGTCATTTGTCAGACACTTGTATCCAAAGCGGCTCACAGTTAATTCA
Organism: Merluccius polli; assembly: GCA_030340625.1. Taxonomy (NCBI): domain Eukaryota; kingdom Metazoa; phylum Chordata; class Actinopteri; order Gadiformes; family Merlucciidae; genus Merluccius; species Merluccius polli. Next base: position 81,238 of record JAOPHQ010003750.1, read on the forward strand.
GATACATGACGTCATTAAGGAGCAGGTGTTAGGGCTTCTTGCTAGTTTGTGGACTTTGGGCATCGAACCCAGAACCAACAGAGTGGACAACCTGAGCCACTAGACTCCCGGCAAAAGACTCGATACTCTTTGTGTTTCCCTTCTCCCGCCCAGCACCTCTTCAACACTGATTCTGAATGAGGAGGGGGCCTAGGTGACCTGCTGTGACCCGGAAGCGATGGCGGTGGCCCACCTCGGTTTCTCGGAGAGGTCCCTCAGACGGGGTTCCCCCGTGCCCCTGGGCCAGTTGGTGGAGGACACCCGGACCCCAAGAGCCTTCGCCGCCCCCCATCACCTCCTCTGTTCAAGTAGATACTCAGCCCTGTGTTGTGTCCTTGTATGACCGTGATTGGGGCCCCGCGCCACAAGGGGTATTAAGGGGGCTAGGCCCCCTCAGTTGTATTTTTTGCCCCCTCTGTTTAAGCTTTATGTATTTCTATGTATATTGATTTGTATGATTATTTTGATAATCCAGTCATAATACACATGACCCGAGGAACATTTGTGTAATACTCCCTGTTAAGGGCTTTTACACAAGCCGCAAACAAATGTTTCTACCCACCTCCGCCTGCTGATTGACAGAAAATGTAAAAAAGATTTGGCATTCTGCTAGTGCTATGGTCTTATGCGAGTGCTCTGATCAAGGGCGTAGATTTGCGTGGGGACCGAAGGACATGTCCCCACCAATATTCAATAACGACTGAAATGTCCCCACCAATATTGAGGCAAACGGAAAAAAGCGCCTTGCGCGTTACACAAAGGGTTAAATAAATTTCGACGTCCGTAATCTAGGTACCGCCTCCAAAAATACGTCTTGAGGGTCTGGTCTGGTCAGGTCTGTTTTTTTATTGGCTTAGCTCCCTGTATCAAACTATATAGGCTACTCCCCCTCAACACTGCCTGTATACTGACGATTCCCAATACCTTAGAGGTGCGTTCACTAAACCTTACCACTGTAGGCCTACTTTAGCCAATCGGTAATAGGGTAGGGGCTGGTCTTGGGTTTTGGCCAATCAGATTAATTCAGCAGTCACTCCACGTGCGAATGTGATGGATACAATTCTAAATGTACGTGTCCGATTTTAATAAAAAATGGATGTCTCCTTGTTCATGCCCTTTAGTCAATGGTAAGGCTACTAATCAATTCCTAGTTACTTTTGAGTATTATATTGCCACCGACTGACCTTTCTTGGTAGAGCTGTAGTATCCGTAGTCTCAGTAGCCTATGCTATACAAGCAATACGTATGCTAAGTGACTAGTTAAAAGCAGGGATGAATTTCTGAACAAGCCTACCAGGCTCAGGGTCCCAAGAGCTCTGGTGCTTTACATAAAGATGCCACTGTGATATAGGCTTGTATTGGGTTTGTGCATGTCATGTGTGAATAATGTCCATTTATATCCAAAAAAAGTAATCAGAATTGCCAGATAATTACGTTGTTATATCTTGGCTTAGGGGGTAGGGTTAACCCCCCCCCCCCCCCCCCCCCCCTTTTTTTTTTTTTTTACTATCACCCCTGTAGTAGTGTCCCCACCAAAGCTCAGACCAAACCTACGCCCTTGGCTCTGATTAATAAATGCATTCTTTGATTTTGAAACAGTAGCCTTATGTTGTTGCTATTTAGCATTTGTGAGGCTATTGCACGGTTAAATCAATTAATTTTATTTTATGAAAAAAATTGCCCCCTCGCACATTTTAACAGCCACCCTCACTCACTTCATCCTGGCGCTGGGCCTGTTGGGGAGATGAATCAACGTCCATGTCTTTTCTTCTTGGCTGCCATACAGAGGAGCATTAAAGCTAGTAGCCGTAGGGCGATAACGATTGCTAATCTTTGTTCCGTCTCTTTTTTTTGTCTCGATAGCTTCTGGCTGTCATTGGAGCCAAATTACATTTATGACATAATTCAGATTTTTTTTTCATTTATGAGGGGGAAAAGTCAGCTGCATAATTATTCACGATGCATGCTTGAGATCTGGTGCGAGTATTAGGGGATTTTTATTTATGTAAAACTCATTTCTGTAAAATGATCGGAGTCACTTTTGCTGTATTATGTCACTTGATGTGACTTGAAGTTATTGTGGCTCTTTCAGAGATAGTTTTTTTTTAATTTCCTGTGTCCCCACTGACAGTGTATTCCTTAACCAATAATGAGTCTGTGTTCCTTATTAAAATGAACATAAATCAATATGCCATCTCTTTCAAACACTCGTGTTTTACATCTCAACTGAAATGTCTAAAGTGTATTCTTACCCTTTTCATTCTTTTAGAGATATATACTCGATTGAAGAGCAACAGTCAGATACAAGCAGAACCGGCTGCCCTCCACTTTAACGGCTTTGTCTTGGGAAAAGATTACCAAAAGGTCCTGGTAAGACAAACGTTCCCCTTTTTCATTTCATTTCTTTCTGCTCAAAGTCTATCATTAGCTATTTTTGGACCAAATCTGTATCTGCCTTTCCATGTCCCTTTGGTCTAATCAAAAACAGCACAGATTTAGCTTTAACCCCTTTACCCATTGTTGTATTAACCCATGGGAATGCATAGCTAATACAGTTCATATTTCTCCTGTTTTTCGGTTAGAAATTAATCAACATCTCGTCAGAGGTCATGAATATCCACATCATTCCCACGCAAACCAAGTACTTCCAAACAACATATACGAAAAAGGTATTTTTCAGTTATTAAGTGTACCACGGTCCGTGTACGTCGCGGCCATTCGATTTCCGTTCTGAGATGGGAAATCCAAAATAGGGAAACAGACCCGTTTTCCGTTTTTCGTTTTGGAATTGGAAAACGAGAAACGAGTCTATTTTCGTTTTTCGTTTTCCGATTCTGAACCGGAAAACGAAAAACGAGTCGTTTTCTGATTCTCATTGATGTGCTTATTATCGGAAATAGGGAATAGGATCTTTTTTTTACTTGAGTCCTCTGAGTCCTACCTTCATCAAAATGGAACACCTTCACGACAACGGCGAGCTGAGAAATAACTCGTCACCTGCCAATCACTTTGTCTCTGTCAATTATGACATCCCGCTCGATACAAAGCAAGTTGAAAAATCTGGCCTTGTGCATGAAAGAACGTAAACTAATATACATGTATATGGGTGTAACATAGCCACTTTTTGGGAAAATAATGTATGATGATGGGGGGGGTGATGCGGCCTAGACGAACCCGAGGTTCCTAACCATACCGTGGTTTATTCAGCTTATACCAGAGACCAACATATGATATCATATCAACATATAAGTTACTTTAATCTACAACGTTATTTTTTATTTATCAACTTAACCAGCTGGAAATATTCTTCCGCAGTGCTTTGAGCATATTGTTTTTGCATTGCCAATGAAACATCTGGGGCCGTATTCACAAAGGATCTTAGGGCTAAAAATAGCTCCTAACTGGCGAATTTAGGAGAAACTCCTAAAAATAATGGGCGTGTCAGTCTTAAATTTAGGACTCCTAATTGTTTTCACTAAGAGTAATTCACAAAGTATTTTAGGCCTAAAAGTAGTACCTAGGTCTAGGAGAGCTTAAAAGTCCTCGAGAGGACTCCTAACTCAGTAAGACCTATTCATAAATATTTAGCAACAGGGAAAATGCAACTTTGCAATGCCGACGATTTAGGAATATCGCAACCATCAGTCAGCCTTAAACCAAACCATCAACGCGCTCTGTAGACCACATATCAATTCAATTCAAACTTTATTAAGGAAACATCTTCTGAAAGGTCCATAACACCAACACAACACAATACAATAATAATAAAAATAGAATAAAAAATACATAGGCTACACACACACAAACACACACACACGATTCCACAATGATCATATATTTACATACAGGCTAGAGCGCCAGTGGTTCCACATTCTGGACGAGAGCCTGACAGAGCTCAGTTCAAAGTTGGTTAAGGCTGAAATAATACCATTAATATAATCCAACAGTTTATCTGGTTTCCTTTGGACAATCAACAACTACACAGGATCAAAGCCAACTTTATGGCAATTGCAGGTATGCCCGGTGTGGTCGGTGCCATTGACGGGACGCATCACGCCATCAAAAGATGAGGACGTGTTCGTCAATAGAAAGAAAGTACATTCCATCAACACGCAGATTGTTTTTGATGCAACTTTTTACATTCTTGATGCTGCAAAGTGGCCTGGGTCTACCCATGATTCGCGTATTTTAATGGAGAGCGGTCTGAGGCAAGACGTGGCTCTTGACACCCTATCTCATTCCACAACCGGGAGCACAGTTAAAGTATAACATGTAAGTGATTACGCAGATTACGCTTAGTCCTATGCGTAAAAAACATCGTATTAGCTCTTTGTCGCCTTTTATTTGTTGAATCCATATCTATTATTGTTTACGGTTTTCCTCCATATATGTTAGAGCACACAAAAATACACAACATATTGTGGAGAGAGGAATTGGGCAGATCAAACGTCGATTTCATGTCCTGCACGGCGAAATACGCCTCAGCCCAGAGAGGGCAAGTACAGTGATCACTGTATGTGCCATTCTCCACAACCGGTATGGGCTGTTATTTAAAGGAACACTCCACCCATTTGCATTAAGCTTTGCATTGTTAGAAACCCAGTCATACTTTTGAATGGTTGTGCAACACTCTCTCATTTTCCCCTGAGATGGGAGAAATCCGTATTTACCTTTTACACTTCGTCCTACAATGACGCAAAAATCGTCGTTTTACGTCATAGTAGGAGGAAGTGTAAGAGGGGGGGTATTTCTATTAAAACTACAAGCACTTGTTCCCACTCTTTCAAACCCGCCCATAGGGGGTGGGACCTAATGCGCTAACACACCTATCACAGATCAGTGCCAGTGCGTTAGACTTCACCTGCAGAAAACATGGCCGAAGGTACTGAATACGCAGACGGATACAATATGGAGGATTGGGATTTTGATGAAGTTATGGTAGAAACGGGTGTTCGTGGCTACCTTTATGAGCCACAATATAGCGACGAGCAGCTGAGGGCTATGGAGGAACAGGAGGCGGCTGACGCTGCTGCTGCCGCTACAGCCGAGGCAGGCGACCTGCCTGCCGCGGACGAGGAGCCCGCAATGGCTCGAGCTAGGGCAGATTGGTGGTACCTGTGCTCTCACGTGCGCCAATGGACACAGAACAAGAGTCTGTCTGCTGCCGAGAATTCCAGCGGTGCCAATTTCTTCTGGACGAAATCAAGGAATCGGAGGACGACACGGACGTGTGTGTTGTCGATCACCCGAGTTTCGCACCCCATATGGATAGCGGCGTCCTGGAGACCTACTTTAGAATACCTAAGGTCAACTGGAAACGGCAGCCAAAGCCTACAGGGCCAAATGGACGTCTTTCTGTAAAGTAAGTTTATTTTCTTTGTTACTAATGCACAAATAGTTTGCGGTTACGCTAGCTACTGTGGCACGCTAGGCTCAAAGACCATCACTAACTTTGTGCTTTGTGATGTTTTGTCCAGACAATTTTTTGTCCAGACTACCGGCACTTTCTTGAGTGGGTCCTGCAAGGAGAGAGATTGGGCAGAGGGCGTCGAGTCGTGTTACCAGCTTGTGTCGTGCAGGCTATCCGCCAGAGATACTCAGCTCCAGACGGCCAGTACTGCGGGCACCAAGAAGCGGAGGACGCTCAGGACGATCTATAGTTTCATTGTTTGTATATAGTCGTTCAACAGTTGTATTGTTTGTATATAGTTATTTAATTAAATGGTTCACATTTACGTTGTTGTAGTCATTTCTTAGTAGTGTTGCTCCAAGTGTATTCGAGTTATTGAACGATCAACATTTCAAAACTGTAACGACATGTTGCCTCAGATGACAACGATAACAGAATGGTGGTCATACCTATAATTTCTATAAGTTAAGTATTACAAGTATACATTGCATTATACATTTGTTGCAAATCAGTTACCTCCTTCCAAGTTTATGCTTTGTTGAAGGCAGACAGGAGAGCAGGAGTGACATTTTGTTTTTAATTCACAAAGAAAGAATTGTCATGATCAAAACACACAACATCCATCCATCCATCCATTATCCACACTATTAAAAAAAGATATTGACCCTGTGATTGGGTATGTAAGGTGCTCGTGGCAGTGCAAACAGGTAAGGCAGTGCAAGGAGACATGGTAATATTGCAAAAATATTGTTGAGGAATGGGTTATTGTAGAGCTGACATCTCAGAAGCGGCTCTTGAATGATGACGTTGCACCTCTTCTGATGACAACAAAGCTGCAGCAGACGTCGTTGTTGGAGTCTGAAATGTCATACGTTCAATAATTTTAAAACATTTGAATTACGTCAGACTAACACAGTAAAACATGGTGGATTTACATCGCTAATAGCAAACGTGTAGAACCTAGCCAAGTGTCTAACGTTACATTGCTAACTTTGCTTCCTCATTGCTGATGAGTAGAGTTAGCGAGGCAGACACATTACAACAACAAGCGACCAAAACATACAAGATATTTACTTTGTAAACAGCCAAATCATATGAGATGTGTTCTCAGTAGCCGCTAGCTGAGTTGGGGGGGGGGGGGGGGGGGCGGCTGCCGCTGTGCCTAAAACCGCTTCGCCCGTGCCTAAAACCGCCACTGCTGCTAATAGAGTCGAGTCAGAAAGAGCCTTACCTCCAGGCAAATGCGTTAGCGCAGCTAGCACTGCCAGCACTGCTAGTTCCAGACGTTCCTGGCTCTTCGTCGTCATCATCTGGCAAGGTAAATATCGCCGGAATTGCGGTTTTCAGAAGCGCGGGTCTCTTCGCTCCCAAGGGGTTGGGTTCGAAGTCTTCGGGCTATTGATAGCCAGCCACTTTTTGCATAACTCCAACTCTTTGGGTAATCCATGAAAACTTACTCCGTGTATTTTCCTTGTCCTGGCTGAACATCCCGGTACGATGCAAGTGCACACCATTTCGAAAAGAAAACGAGGACTCGGAGTAATTCACTCAAATAACTCTTTACTAGGCGGTGGTACCTTGGTTTATAGATTTATGGGCGGAGTTCAACCAATCAGTTCAACCAATTAGTTCAACAGTGGGAGTGGCCTGCGGAGCTGAGCATTGCAATGCACTATGGGGATTGTGGTCCGCAATCCACAATCGCTAAAAAGTCATTTTCTGCCTTATCTCGGTCAAAAAAGCACCACATTTAAAATTGATGCCACTATTTGACTACATACATGATCCACTTTCAATACATATTCATGTCTCCACCGGTGGAATGCCCCTTTAAAGTGTTGAATAGTGGAGATATGCTCATTGGATAATAGTTTGCAGGGTGCTTTTAATTGCCTCCTTGATTTAATGCAATTTACGTATTTTTATTGTTTGCTTTTTCTCTCTCTCTTTAACGTGCATATAGGCTACAACGTCATTATCGTGGTCTGCACAAACTTGTCATCATGCATGTATTCTGCTAACTTCACTGTCCATAACTATTTGATAGGAATTAATTTCTAGCCTAGGCTATTTCCTTGTTTTTCGGAGATCCTATTCCCTATTTCCGATAATAAGCACATCAATGAGAATCAGAAAACGACTCGTTTTTCGTTTTCCAGTTCAGAATCGGAAAACAAAAAACGAAAATAGACTCGTTTCTCGTTTTCCATTTTCCGATTCCAAAACGAAAAACGGAAAACGGGTCTGTTTCCCTATTTTGGATTTCCCATCTCAGAACGGAAATCGAATGGCCGCGACGTACACGGACCTACCACCCTCAAAGACTGGATTTTTAATTGGACGGATTTTCCCACTAATACTGAGCCATCTATCATTCTGTTCCCGCCCCTTGCTTTCTACAGTACCGGCTCATCCCTGGCCTGGCCTACACTGTCAAGATCCACTTTTGTCCTGACGAGTGGCGGTACTTTTACGACTGCATCCGTGTCCACTGCGAGGTTGACCTACTTACTACTTGTTTTCATTTGTTTGTTTGTTTGTGTTAGTTGATATTTGTGGTTGTTGCCCTGTTGCTATTTAGCGTCCTGTCAGATTTAATCTCTTGTTCATCCTTATATTCAGAAGTCATTTTAGCCTCGCCTCGGAGTCACTTGATTTGGATGATTTGAAATGGCAGTTTTTTCACAGAAGATATGTACTAAATAGGTATCCTATTATACATATAACATATATTTTTGTATCTTTTATATTTGTATACTTGTGTGATAAATGAAAGACTATGCAGTGTTAAATGTTTTTTTGTTTAATTTCATAACTGGAACGGAGATAGCTACACTTTTCTTTTAAATAATAGATTTTACATCCTCATAACAGAAAGGTGCATCTTCCTTGTTTGTCTGAGACGAATGCTCTTACCAGAAAATCAATGTATATCTTTTTTTTTTACTTCATATCCATCTATATTTAATCTCTCTCTCTCTCTCTCTCACTTGTGCTTCATGTTCTCTGACCCGACTTGCCCGCTCCCGCAGGGCGAGGAGAACCTGTTAATTCCAGTCCATGCCTACTCTGTCATCGATGACCTACGCGTCCCCCCGCACATCCACCTGCCAAGCGTACCGCTGGGACACAGGTGTGTGTGTGTGTGTGAGAAGGTTTTAGTGAGGGGGGGAGCACATTTGCATTTGTTGTATTTATTAATGCATATGTGTGTGTGTCTTTCTCTCTGCTGAATCCCATCCTAACACACACACACACACACACACACACACACACACACACCTCTGTATGCATATATGTATGTATGTATGTATTTATGTATACGTATGTCTGTCTGTCTGTCTGTCCCCCTCCCTCCCTCCCATAGTGTGAGCCACAGCCTCCCCCTACACTGCAGCTGTCCCGTGGACTTTGAGTTCCAGGTGCACGTTGTCCAGGCCCACCCAGCCTTCGAGGTGCAGCCCCTCGCCGGTACGAGGGGCTTCATAATTTTTTACCCCCCTGTAGGCTACGAGTCACATTACAGCGGGAAGCCAATTCAGTATTATGTGATATAAGCTTGTTAGCATCTTTTTTTCTTAGCAGTGGAGTACGGTTTTATTGTTCTTTGGTGCCAACAGTAGGACGTATGAAAAACGTAAGCCTGCCGTCGGTACCCCGTAAGGGTCACACTGGAAAAATGCTAATTTTGCGCTTGACTTACTCTGGATAACAGACGAAAAATACAAATCCATTTTTTGAGTCGCATAGCTTATCGGGCCCTTTCGTCGCTCTCCTGCTCTGCCATGCATCGCATTTCACAGTAGTGACAGAGAGAGAGAGAGAGAGAGAGAGAGAGAGAGAGAGAGAGAGAGATTGTATATTAGAGAGAGAGATAAGGAGAGCGATAGAGTCTAGCCTCAGGAAACAAGCATTGTCTTAACAGCCTAGCCTTGTGAGACCATCCTGATTTTGGAAGTTCACTTTCAGTTCCTCTCTGCAGTTCAGTCTGGTCTCAATCAATTGCTGTCCAGGCAAGGCCCGACTGATATTCATTGCGAAACGCAAACATGAATATCTGGATGGTCTCAACGAGTCTATGAATAGCCTAGCTTGACCTGTGATTTCCCCAATGGCCAACATTTTGTATTTCTGTTTGTTTGTGTCATCGTGATGAAGTATACTTTCTCTCTGCACTAACAAAGCAAAGCACATCTTCTCATGGTAATTAATTTAGACTATAGAACTGGGTATCACAATATCGTCGATATCGCTATCGATTTACGCTACAAATTCAAAGACGATAAACGATAATATTGAATTATTGCCCAGCCCTACAAGTAACACTCTCTTCTCCACACTGACAGGCTGCCTAGGACTGCCTAAACAGCTAGCTCACATACACACACACACACACACACACACACACACACACACACACACACACACACACACACACACACACAAACACAGACACACTCATACCCTTTTACCTACTCCAGGGTTGATACCGGCCAATGGGGAGGTGGCAATCACCGTGACCTTTCGGCCGCTCCAGTACGGAACGTCTCAGCTGACCATTCAGCTGGTTGTCTCCCAGTTCAGCACAAAACCCTTCCTGTGCACGTTCACTGGGAGCTCCGCCCCTCACCTGCCCACCAGGTAAAAGGGTTCAACGTTAATGGGTTTTGTTAACTTGCCCAGTCGTGCAAGTGGGTCAGAAATCTACTTGCCCAAAGTCAATTTTTACTTGCCCCTATACATTTTTTAAAATGTATTAGCGGTTATCAAATAACAACAAAGACTGAAGTTAATTGTTATGTTTAATCTTTATTTCTGTATATGAAACAGAACAAGGACACAGTGTCATAGATGTGAAGCAACAAACATTCTTGCATATCGAAAAAGGGTACGACATATCCCCCCTCCTTCTCCCCAGAGATGGTATTACCGATCCCCCCTCCTTCTGCCCAGAGATGGTATGACCCACCCTCCCTCCTTCCTTCTCCCCAGAGATGCTATGACCAATCCCCCTCCTTCTGCCCAGAGATGGTATGACCCACCCCCCCCCCCCCCCCCCCTTCTCCCCAGAGATGGTATGACCCACCCTTCCCTTTGTAAAATATTCTTAAAACCCAAGGTGCAGTTTCCAGGTCTATTGAGTCCTTTGCTTCAAACAGGCCACGGAGTCAATATGTAACGTTCAATCCTTTATTCACAGGCTCACGCAGGATACCCAAAATCACCAGCACAGTCCCCTCAGGGTGACTGCCTCCAACAACAATCACTTAAAGGACAATTCTGGCGCAAAATAAGACCATATGATCATAACACATGTCCACCGAGTTGGACCGTTCTCTGGGATCAGTTTTCATTCTAGTCGAATGTAACCAAAATTATCGAAAACTGCAAATTATCTTATAACGCTAGCTGTGGGGGCAGCATATTTATGTAAAATAAATTGCAATTCTATACCACTAACAAGGCTCAAAATCGCACCACACTTCCACGGTAGCATAATGAGGGTCCCTACATGTAAAACGAAGCATTGAGAACTTTGTAAGTGTACAGACAGTTTATTAAAAAGAAAGTTAAGAAAGCCAGTGCCTTCACGAAAACAAGCGGGCGCCATCTTTGGAAAACAGTCACGACCAGTCGAGCAACAAACGCCGTGCAACGTAATGAGCCAGAAGAGGCGTACACATGAGATGTCAATGAAGCAGAAGGTGTGCAATCTAGTAGAAGGTGTGCAAAGTGCGAACAGTGTGTGCGCATAGAGAAGAGAAGAAAATGGTTTGTGTTTGTGCTTTTCCCGGCTACGAGAAGAAAATGAGACGCTGCAATCTTCACTCGACTGGTCGGGACTGTTTTCCAAAGATGGCGCATTTGAACAAGCATAAATTGTTCACTCCCGGTCTAGGTTTAAACAGAAAACAAGGTTAATTAATGTTGAGCCCAATACCTCTATTGGTTCCTGATCAACTCCTCAGGAACAGTGGGGGGTTAGCGACAAAGGTCTGGCAGGGAGGGGGGTAACAACGGAAACCACATTAAAAGTTAAAGGCACAGACCAGTTGGACCAGTTGGTCTGTATGGGATCTGGTGTCTGGTTGATATAACAAAGGAGGCCATTAAATGCAAAGCCCAACACCTCTATTGGTTCCTGATCAACTCCTCAGGAACAGTGAGGGGTTAGAGAAAGAGGTCTGGCAGGGAGGGGGATAACTTGCTAATCTCAAGACTTCAGTTGCATCCAGAGAGGACACATCACAATAGTATATACTTTGAGTGGGGCATAATTCTGAGGCATATGATATTTTAAAGTATACCAATAAATCCATTCTTCTTCATTCCTCCGTTTGAGACTTCCGTTCGAGTCTCACTAAGCACCATTTAAAATATCATTACAATAAAACACCTGCCCTATATCAGAAAAATGTACGCCATCAAAATATAAATACTTACTTTGAGTGGGGCCTAGTTTTAAGGCATATGATATTTTAAAGTATACTAATAAATACATTCTTCTTCACCTCCTTCTTACCCAGAGATGGGGAGAAGAGTTTTGCCCACATTCTCTAACGCCACCCAACTAAACTCATTTCAATTATCCTGTTCCCAGGATAATTGAAATGCTCGCTTGCGCTTCAGTTTATTAATGTTGTCTTTACCCGCTGCCATTTTCTCGCGAGTGACAAGTCTGACAGCCACGCATCACACTACTAGCCTACTTGATTCTTGATTGGCTGATGGCACGTGGCAATATTCGTTGATGCGTGCAAGGGGAGGGGCTATGCTGTGTGCCAGAGAAAAATAACATCATTTCCATAATATACAACGATCCAAAAAAAAAGTTGTCATATGATATTTTTTGTATTATCATTATTTTTTATTTACCACTTGTGAGTTGCTAGATTTACTAGCCCGACATAGCATTTTACTTGCCACGGGCCATGGGGTAAGGCTTATTGTTGAACCAAACACAACACCCTCTAATTAGCTAACAAGGGACTTTTCTTGAGTTAATTTTTTTTTCTTTATGAAATTTAAAAAAAAAACTATAAACTATAAACTAAACTAAAAACTATAAACTTTTAATTTTAGTGTCAGAGTAAAAGATGACAATAAATAGACATCAGGTTGTAAAAAGTGTACCAAAAATAACAGATTTGAAGAGCTCAGTCAAAAAATCCCAACAGGTGTTTTCAGGAGCGTAGGCGCCACACACTTTCCACCACCGCTACAGCTGACGGAAAGGGCCCCAGTCGTGTGTTTTGTGCAGTAGAAGTCTGGCCCCTCGGGTAATGAAAACCCCCCCCTTCATACTGAGCGCGCGGTTCCCACGAGAAAGCGCGGGCCGCTATCCATCACATCTCCCCGTCTTGCTGTTATCTCAGACACCAGTTAATAATTCATGGCACGAAGAGAAGAAAAAAAATATGTATATGGAATCACTAGCTGCGGCAGTGATATCTAGCTATGTGTCCAATGGATGTTTAGCAATGCTCTCCACCCCCCCCCCCCCCCCTCCCCCCCGTTGTTCCCTGCAGACAGCGGAAAAACTGAAGAGATGATTTATGCGTTGTTGTAGAGATATGTGTCGTGTTGGTAATATACGATACGAAGGACAAAAAAAAAATGTCATCGTAAGATTTCTTACCTCCTGGGTGGAAAATCTTTTGGGGTTAGTGTTCCTCAAAAAGGAAAAAACGTAAAATTAGGAATGTCAGGTTTCCTCCAGGTACATCCTGTTTATGTGACACCACCGGAGCAAGAATAGATGCTAGCAGTGGGCGCTATCGCCACGGCTGTATGAATTATGCACGTAGCCAGAGTATATAGGGGGACACGGCTGTCTAACATATGCTTTAGGATGCGTATGAATTATTACATGCCTTTGGGGGGAAACATGCTCAAAAGCTGATACCGCTGTCAGATTGGAGACAGTTGGTGTTGAAATGTACGCAGAGCTAACACTGATAAATAAATAAAGTAATAAGGTTGAATTCTGATTTTCCTCTGTTTATCCCGACCTTTCAACTGACTCTACGGTGAATATGTTGCAGTTTGACTCAAGGGTTATCTAAAGCTCTTACAGGTTGAATGGTGAATTGAGAAATGTATTTACAAGTTTAAAACTATGGTGAACGCCTCTTGTAAAACGGCTAGCAGCACAACAAGTTAGCGAATCTCACAAATTGCGTCTTCGGTGTTTTAATGAAAGGCATCTTTGCGTTTCTTAGCTGCATGAATGTGGTTGTTTATCGTTGTTTATGTCCAAACATTTTACCTTTTTACAAAAAGAGTGCTTTCACATTTAGTGCCAAGGGGGTTA